>PVJA010014576.1:0-34132 GCA_004027025.1 Myocastor coypus | reverse complement strand
CTATTCTAGATTTACATTTTGACCAGGTGTGGTGGTATAAGTGTATAACACCAGTACTGGAGAGGCTGAGGCAAGAGGACCATTATGAGTTCGAGGTCCACCTGGACTACAAAGTGAATTCAAGATAGATGAATTTATATTAATTTTATATTTATATTACTTTTGTATTAAAGCCAAATCTGAGCAATTACCGGAAATACTGGCCCCTTACAGCCTGGATGAACTGGGAAAAACTTTCTGAAACCAGTGTGGGAATGGAGAAGCACCCCCAAATCTGGGTTACAGGTGGTTCAAAATGGGTTAGAAGGATTTCATAAAGATTAGATGATACAATATTATAGGACATGGATAACCCTCTCTCCCACAAAAGCTTTCTTTCTCCAATAAATGTTTTCTACTCTGAACCTCCATTGTTCCTAAAATTCATTCTGTGGTTTTAGAGAACAAGAACTCTTCCAGGTATCTCTCAGGTTGGGAGTTTCTCTCCCCCATATCATTTGGAGGTGTCATTGAGATCATTGGGCAGAGAGTACATCATTAGGCTTTGGAGGATGTTTGACCCTTCTGTGCTAACGAAGAGCTGCATGTGTGCATGGCCTACCTGCCCCTAGAGCTAAAATGGAATACAGAGGAGTCTTCCAGAGCCTCTCATGACCTAGTTCCAGCCACAAGCAGAAAGATCAAAATAACGTCCAGGATTTGGAGGCAGAGATATTTGCATTGACAGGCACTCATCAGAATCATTCCCAGAAAAAAAAAAAAAAGAATCATTCCCAGAACATCAAGTCCTGATCTCTGGTGGCCTAGACCTCATATTGGATAAGCAAGCAGAAATTAAAGGGGTAGAATGCCTTGTCAGTGGGCATTGGTTTCCAGTGGTTCTCAACCTTTCTAATGCCATGACCCCGCAATACAGTTCCTCATGTTGTGGTGACCCTAAACCAAAAAATAATTTTGATGGCTACTTCAAAGCTGTAATTTTGCTACAGTTACGATTCAGAATGGCTTTAGGCAATCCCTGTGTTTTGGTCGTTCAACCCCCGCCACGGTCGCGACCCACAGGTTGAGAACCACTGGTTTATACAATAAGCATCATAGTGACCAGCTGTTTCTAAGAGACAGAGCAAGTAGAACTGGAACAGGAACTATTGTTTGAGCAACTAAAGAACTGGAGTACACTAGCTGGGATGGGGTGATATTTTCTGTTTCTGTCATCTAAAAAAAAACAACTTTTTTTGTTCCTTGTTCTTAAAAATAAAAAGATGTTGACTTACTACCAAATGCTGCAGAGGTTGAAAACAAAAGATTTTTTTTCAGAAAATTGAAACATGTAAACTCTTACCTAATTTATTCAAATTACTGAAAGGATCCTAGAGACCAGTGAATTTGTGAGAATCCTGTGCAGTACTGAGGTTTGGCATACAAGTTTATAAGACAAAATTCCAGCTTACTTGCTTCTTAGAGAAAAGTGAAAGATTGTTTCTATTTGTAGGCTCAGAGTTCCGATATATCATTTTGGTGAGCATTTAACCCTGCTTTTGAGTTGGAATCACATTAAATATAGCATGAACAGATAAAAATAATAAAAGAATAATAAAATATTACAGGACACATAGGAAATACCTACCATAAATGAGACCAGCAGACACTATGTAATATAATTGTAACAATTAGACCTCAAAAGCTTGGAAAGATTACCCTCTATATAACATATTTATTTGACTAGAGGTCAACTGCATCACTGTATTATATAATGCTTTTTTGTTTTTTCAAGTATTTTAACATGATATTTTCGTTACAAAAATATATTCAAACTTTTCAAATTATTTCTGATACATATTTGAAAACATACAATTATATTTTGACTTTATAACAAAAAACTGTCAAGTTATTTATCCTATCCAATACTATCTCCAACATTGAGAACAAAAATAGTCAAAATATATTGACCTTACCTAACTCATGTTCAATTTGAAGAAATTAGATATTTCATTGTTCAAGTTTGTACACTATAAGAATTTCAGATGCAAGATGACATGCACACAATATTAACTTCTCACTTAAAAAATAAATGCAGTAATAACTACAAACACAAAAATCTCTAAATTTGATTTCCATCTGTGCCATGATACTCACCACAGAATGAAATTTGGTCTCTAAAATCAATGGGGATGCCACGCTGACCACAAAGGTAGGCGTAGTGTGCAAGAGCGTTGCACAGGCAGGGGCTTCCACACTTGCATGCGTCGTGGCGGCATAGCTGATAATACAGCCCAGGGCTGATATAGATATGACAAGAAGCAAAGAGTTCCTGGTGGATGACATCACAGTGTGCCGCATAGCCAACTATCAGACAAAGAACCACATCAGCACCTCATTTACTAGTTCACTCCTAGTCCTATTTATCAAGTTCCAGAACTCTTCAAGTATCTTACTTTCCTAGAAATCTACTGCATCATGAATTACTTTAAATGAGAACCAGTATTTCCAGCTCATTTTTTTCCAAATCATTTTTTCTTTGCTTATGGAGAATATGAATAACAACAATTTCTCCATATTCAATAACCTTCAGCCAAAATGCAACAATATAAAAGAATATCACTGTACTTAAATAACATGGGTAACAAAGGGTTGAGACCTGGGGAACATCAGAAGCAATACCTCCATCCAGATGTCCACATATAAAATGTGGCCCCAGATTATGGTAGCTCTGCAGATTACACAGCCACCGAGGAAAGACTGGGAATCATTCCACTGCATTAAAGGCTCTGAGGTAAATGGTAATGTGTCAGATGCCACATAGTCATTCATCAGGAGTTCACAATGTCTGACAGATATTAGGAGCTCAGTCACACTATTCTTATTTTAAGGACAGAAAAAATAATAAAAAGGATACAGAATTTCACAGCAAGTTGACAGGAAACTAACAGTGGTTATTATCGTGTACATTGTTATCTTCAAAATAGCTTCTCAGAAGACAAGATACAAGAATGCAAAATTGAGCAAACAATATAAGCACCAGCCATGCTTTTTAAAGAAGTAATATATGCGAGTGTAAGAATAAAGGAATAAGAAGGGAAATTAAAGGTTGGAGTACATGTTGAGCCTGTACAATATAGATAGCATATCATTTTGAGACAGAACTGAGATGTTACATCTTGAAACTCATTGACTCACTCCTTGGAAATAACTGATCAGACATTACTCTTTATAAGATCCACAAAGCAGGTTGACAAAAGAATGTAGATGCCATCTTTCTGGAAAAAGATAAATGCTTGGTTTCCTGATACAGTGGATCCATGTGGCACTGGTTTACCCACAGATAAAATGGATCAACTTTTACATTATCGTTGTCTTTGCAACACCAAGTAAGTTACTATACATCAGGAATTTTTCCACCACCAAAGAATCATACCAAATTTATTTTATTGAAAATTTTAAGTATATTTCTATTAGTAGGGAAGCTTTTTAGTTACCTATTGCATTTTTTTGATATTCATATATATATGAAAACAAGTGATGTAGGCTTAGCAGTATACTGTTGGGATACACAGTTCAAACTCTAACATCTTAAAGAAGCAAAGTAATTTACCAGTGAGGCCATTATTGTGTGCCCTAAGAATCCCTAGGTAAAAGTGTATTTTTAAGTGAAATTTAACTCAAGAAAATCCTTCTCAAAAAGAAATCTTTCAGAATCAAGATCAGAATTATTGACCTTTGTCTATTTACTTCCTTTCCTTGGGGATGAAGAAGATCACACTTCACACTTCATGAAAAAAGATAAAGAAAGATGATGTCTAAAGTATACATAGTAGGATGTGTAGAATATGGGGAGAAAAGTGGCAAACTGCACGATGACATCAAATAGAGGAAATAACTAAAGATACAACTAGAAAGTAACTTTATCAGTTGGATTGTACTTAAACCTCTCACTATCATCAGAAATAAAAATAAGGTTTCTTTGACATCTTGGAGGAAAAACAAGAGAGTAAGAAAATAAATAAGATCAGTTGGAGAAAGAAAGCAATGGTGAAAATTTGGGAGCTGGATAAAGTTTTGTTAAATGAGAATGACATTAAAAGTTGTAAACCATAGATCTCAAATTCCCAGGTGCTTCCTCTTTAAATAGGAAAACTTAGTGATACTACTAACCTTCAAGCTTCAAAGATTTAATTTAAAAAAAAAAAAAAACATTGACAGCAACAGTATTTCATGTTCTTTCCAATATGCTGAAATTACTTATAAAAGTTAATAATGTAAAAAACGTAAGGCAATCACTAGAACACTTTCACATGACCATTACCAAAGCCAGAGATGGTACAGGAATAGCCAACCACTGTTAGCAACGTACAAAAGCGAGCTACTTGAGAAAGTAAACTGGCCAAAACAATTAGACCAAATTAAAATGATAAAAATATCTAGCCATATATATTACTTTCTTCCACAAAGTGATTTTGCAAAGAAAAAAAAAGTCTTCTCTTATTGATAAAAGTGATCCTTAAGATGGTTTTTAAAAAATCATATAGGGGCCCAGCGGGATGGCTCAGTGGTCTGAAGCGCCTGCTTGGGGAAGCTTGGGCAGCTTTAGGGACCGCGGTTCAATCCCCGGCACCACATGCTGTGCCAGCCCTGCCCTCGGAGTGGGTTGAGCCAGCCATAAAAATGAGTGAATAAACAAACAAAGGTTCTGAAACAAGAAAAAAAATAATAAATAAAATTTAAAAAATCTAGCCGGGCATGGTGGCGCACACCTGTAATCCCAGCACTCGGGAGGCTGAGGCAGGAGGATCGGTGCGAGTTCGAGACCAGCCTGGGCTACAAAAGTGAGCTCAAGGCTAGTCTAAACTGCATAGTGAGACCCTGTCTCAAAAAGACAAAAAAAAAAAAATCTAGAAAAATAAAAAAAAATCATATAATGGTGTGAAAGAAAAAAATACACCTAAAACTTTTGACATGGAGTTGCAAAGCTATTGCAAACAGAACTTTGGAGCACAAGCCTTTCACTTTTGTTGCCTGCTGAATTGCACAAAGCTGACTTTGGGTGACTGGCTTTCTGCTTTTAGAGACACAACATGTGGGGCTGGCAATTTAGTTCAGTGGCA
This sequence comes from Myocastor coypus, assembly GCA_004027025.1. Lineage (NCBI taxonomy): Eukaryota > Metazoa > Chordata > Mammalia > Rodentia > Myocastoridae > Myocastor > Myocastor coypus. The sequence continues at coordinate 29,030 of PVJA010014576.1, read as the reverse complement.
CAGTGCCTGCCTGGCAAGCATGAGGTCCTGAGTTTGAGCCCCAGTACCCCGCCAGAAGAGATACAATGTATTGTGAGTTGTGACTCATATTAGGATAAATAGAAGAAGCACTTGTGTTAACATATAGTTAACATCCTATCCTAGAATTATAATAGCACCATTATGCTATTTCTAGAGAGTTTCCTTCTGCCCTTAAGGAATCTGGGATTTCCTAAAAGCTAGCCACATTTGAGCAGGAACTTCTAAACATGTAGAGTAAGCAAATTTGTAAATTCAAAGCTGTAGATAACATATTTATTTTCCATTCTTTCCAACAGCCTAGGATACATACAAAGGCATATACAAAGCCACAATATTAAACAAAAGTTCCAAAAAAATCGCATTGATTTTTATCATAATAAAGATAAATCAGAAAAATAGGGAAGGTCTCTATATAATCTCATAAAATTACAGTATTACTTGGAACATTTTTATGATAAGAGAAGACTTTCTATGTGTAAGAGAAGACTGACTGTTTTGCTGGTTGATGTTGCACGGGTCCACCATTGGAACATGGACAGGTGCAAAACAAGTGGAGGAAACTCTCCATGCATTGGCGTGAAGTTGTGGAGTTCCTTCTATCATTCCTGATGGAGAACTATAAAGAAAAGAAAATGTTCATGTTAATCTCTCAAAGTGATTTGTTCCTACTGTTTTTCTTAATGTGCAAAAATATCTTAGAGGAGTCGTGTAACTTCCTGTTGCTGAAAGTTCACATGTGTCAAAATGTGGCCATGCATTTATTATTCTTCTCAGCTTTATAAAGAAAGCATCATTCTACCTATTTTATAGAGAAAGCAAAGTAGAACCTCAACGATGTATTAAATTCCATGATATGAATATGTGGCAAAGCCACGATGCAAACCTAGTTTTCACAGAGTTAACCAAACATCATTCACAAAAATATTATACATCTGGTTTAGGGTATTGACATAGGTGTAAGTAGATCTCAAGATTCTTTTTAGGCTAAAAACTAATATCTCAAATAATCTATATTTTTGGTTGATTGTATCAATTTCCTCTAGGATCCTGTCATGAAATGAACAAGCAAACCAAATGAAAATTAAAAGAAAAGTTGTATAGGAGGACCATCATGTTTGCTCGCCTTTTTAGCTTCCTCAGAAAATCAAAATGGTAGAGGAACCTCTCCTTCTCTGAAGTCAGACTTAGAAGCCACCATAACTCTTATGAACATGGTCCAATGGAAGAAGAGTCTTTACCTCATTTCACAACAATATCTTAAAAATTAATCATTTTGTTTTAATTTGTATTTCTTGAATGACCAAAGATATTGAATATTTTTTCATGTATTTATTTTCCATTTGTATTTCTACATCTAAAAAGTTTGTAGTCATCTCAAATGCCCACTTTTCGATTGGGTCTTCAAATTTTGGGGGTCTGATTTTTTAAATTCTTCATATATGATCGAGATAGAAGTACTTTTATAGATCAGTCTTGAAAACAACCCAAATGCCCATCAAATCAGTAATGGATAAAATATGTATATTTTCATAACATAGAGTATCACTGGGCTGTAAGAAAAATAAACTGGAGGCTTCTATGGGTAAATGGATGCAACTAGCAATCATCCCCATAAGTGAGATAAATCAGACACACATGTAAGCACTGTATTGTCTTCCTAGTGTAAGAAATTGAAAGAGCAAATAAGATCCAAAAGGTACAATATAAGTTGCAAAAGGGAAGGAAAGCATTTGTTATGGTTTATGTCTAGTTGTCCCCTCTCAACCTCACGCAGTCATCGGGCAGGGACTTCCAGAGTTTGAGACTTAATTCATGACCCCTGGGATTATATGTTTTAGTACTGATGGGATTATGGGTCTAAGTACTTCTGGGATTATGGGTGTAGCCTAAGGCGGATAGGCTGAGGTAGAGAGCCTGCATGTAATATAGAGACAGAGAGACAGATTCAAGCTGTCGCTCTCTGCTCCCTGGTTGTTCTGTTGCTGTTGCTCTGCTGCACTAATTGGTTGGGTGCCTCTGTCACTATTTTGTTGCTGTTCCACCGCCATGAACTGGGTGCTCTCTGCTCTGTTTCACTCAGCCTTTGGCCAGCTGAATATGGGATGAAACCTCCACAAACTGTGAGTTAAATAAACCTTTCCTTCCTTCACTTTGAGTGTGGGTTATTTGTCCCAGCAATGAATACAAAGTAACTAAGACAGTGTTCAAAAGGAAATAACAACTGGGATGAGCAAAAGAAGGAAAGAAGGAAGGAAAAAAAAAAAAATATATATATATATATATATATATATATATATATATTATCTAAGATAAGTGTGCTATTAATTTCTATTAATTCATTGAAAGCAAAAGGTAGCACTTATATTGTATCAATTTTATATGCCTATATCTGGTAATCTGAGCAACCACTTTGAAGATAACAACATACAATAAATTAATAACATTGTTAATTTCCTGCCATCTTGTTTCATTGTTTTAATTCCCTTTAAATAAATGAAACACGATGGATTACTGTGGCAACAATGCAGCTCCATCCCCTCTCGCCCTAGGGAGCGCCTCACCACAACGACTAACAGCAAAGGCAAAGCTGTGGTGACCATTCCGCATTCAGCCCTTCTACCATTATTTGCTTCCTTCCTATTCCTCCATATCAAACCATTGTACAATTATAAGAAATACCTGGTAGGAAATCTTGTCTTGCTCAAGTGAAGACACCACGTGTACTCAAAAGCACTGAGTGAGCTGCACTGGCCTTTTCTTCCAATTCTGCCCCTTGGCTTCCTCCCTCTGCCCTCCCAGGGAAAACAAAACAAGTTGGGGTGACAAATGTAGTCAGCATTCCCAGGAGGAACCAACCTACAGCCCGGCTCTCTTATTTCAGTTGTTTTTTCTCTTATTGTTTACTTAAAACAATATTTTTTTAAGAAATTCAGAGCCCAAATATAGGCCCATTTACTTATTTATTTCATTTTATAAAATAACCTTTCAGCTCACCATACTTGACTCAGTATCACAGGACACATAAAATAAATTTAGAATTAATATTTTCCATTACACTATGTTTTCAGATTCACATTAACCTTTGGGAAGTAAGGAATTTTAACTACTTAAATTGGAAAGCTAAACAATGTTGGAAAGATACCTCTAACTCCGAAATGTTATCCTGCACCCTTATCATGCCTGAGTGTTTATGCAAGGAGGAGACTGTTGCCATGAAAGCTGCAGCCAGATCCGCCATCTGTTACACTTTCACTGCTAACCCCTCTGACAAATGAGACAGAGAAAGCAGGCCTCGTGTCTTTCCTGAGCATCTCAGCCAAGCCTTTGAATACAGATTCTGTTTCGCAAAGGTGATAAAGATATCAATAGTTCTGACCTCCAAGGAAATAGAATTTTTAAAAATTTCAAAAGCAAATTAATCACACAGGAAATAAAAGAAACTTTCTGTCTCATATTTAAATTTTAAATGTCCTATCCAACTTTTCTTCTTGAGGCTCTATTATAATTCTACTTGACTTGCCCACTATATACAAGATTCCTGCAAACACAAGAACCAAAGACATGGTACTTAATCTCAAGGCCTGTGCAGCTTTTCTGTGGAAACTGAACTGATAAATGATGAATTTTCATAGTTAGCCGAGTTAGAATTAACAGGGTCTGGTGGAATATGAGCTAGCTTTTTGAGACAGTAATTTCTGAGTTGGGTTAAACAATAAGCAAGAGTTTATGAAAAAGATTAAAAGGAGGAAGAACTCCAAGAAGAAAGAAGAATATGTGTAAAAAGTGATTTTGAAGATAATATTTATGGAACAGTTTCTCTGTGAAATGTCCCCTAACAGCCCAGCCTACAATGACCTCTAAAATCCTGTTATGTCTCTAGCCATGACCACAAAGCAAAATACAACTTTTTAAAAATTACCTCAGGATTTTTAGGTGTGTTGTTGCCTCATACTTTCCATAGCACTAATATTTCTCCTTCATAATCTTTTTAGTAAGGCATTACTGACAAAAGTTAGATATATTCATGGTGTCCAGTGCAATGTTTAATGAAACACATGCACACTGTGAAATGGTTAAACCAACGTGATAAGTATCACCTTGCACTCTCGTCATTTTTGGGAGAGAACACAAGACCAACTCTCCTAGAAATTTTTAAGTATAACACATATTAACTTGAGACACAGCTGCATACAGTAGATTTCTAGAATTTCACCTTGTTTCACTGAAACTTTCACCAGTATCTCGTGTTCTTGTACCTTCACATCTTAGCAACCACCATCCTTTCACATTTTTTTTTTGTATTTTAGTACAGTCTACAGGGTCTCCCTGTAGTATATTTTGCAGTGATCCTCCTTTTTCAGCCTCCCAAGCACTGGGATTATAGGCACATGCCACCACTCCCAGTCTCAGTCACAGTCTCAGCATGACCCAGGAGGAAGACAGGCACAGCCATAGTTTGACTTTAAATTTATGTATTTCTTAAAGGTTTTGTCCCCTTCTGATCACAAACACCATAACACAATAACAGATGTTCAAGCATCTAAATTATGCACTGCTCTTTTTATAGGTATGTGATAAGAGGAGGAGAGTTGTGTTTTGTTTCTTTTCTTCCAGTGCACCATCAATTTTCACAACATCCAGCTAACTTAGATGACAAAATATCATTAGAGAGATGATTAGTACCACATGGCATCAATATTCTTAAACTGTTGCTAACACAAAATTATATTAGGTTTCTTCAACGGCTGTAAGCTTTCAAAACTAAGATAATGTTAATGTGCTGTGCAGCAGAGGAGAGGCCAACAGGTAGCAGTCAGCACACAGGTTGAGTCACGCTAAATTCTAAGCCAAGTTCCCCTGTATGAACTTCTGTAATGGGCACTGGAAGATTTATTTGCCACTGTGGGGCCTGGGATTTTCCCTTATCTGTAAAACAAAAACAATAATGAGGTGGTAGCTCTATAATTTAAATATGATGTTCCACGTAAGATTGCTGGAACAGTGAACGTTAAGCTCTATTAGTTAAGTAAACATTGCTAATGAATTTATATCCTCTGAATTACCAGTCATTAAGCTCAGTTGGCCATACATAAATCATACTTACAGAAAATCATCCCTTATGTTCCCATTAAAAGTGCCACACAGACCTAATGTCCTTCTTTTCCATGCACTCGTGAGCTGGATATAAATCCTTTCTCCATCTATAGCAAACAGGATCTTTAAACCAAATGTAGTTTTTAGAAGAATAAATAAGGATGACAGTGTTTGAATTTCAACAATTCCTACAGGAAAAGAAAAGATATAAATCAACTTTGAGGCTCGCATGCAGTGTCCTCAAATGCTAGAGTCTAACATGAAGGCTTCCTTGAGGACCCTGGGAAGGGAGGCCTTCCAAGTCTTCCCTGCACTCCAGCACCAATCTTCCCCTCTCCTGGGGGCTCTCTGCTCTCCCACTTGCCCCTTTCCCTTCTACTTTCTAATTCTGATAGGCGGTCAAGTCCACATGCCCTTTCCATCCACGAGGAGCATCTCACAAGGACAGCATTCCTCAGACAGTTGAAATCTGATTTTTTCCTCAGAAACCCTAGATTTCCCTATGATTGGTTTCACACGGGAGGCACAGCATTTCTTAGTCAGCTCAGGGAAGCACAGTTAAAGATAAGAAATATGTACTCAAAGTGAGCCAGTGCCTCTGCCATCAGATGTATTCTCTGCATTGTTCTTAAATCCTAATGTCAGTATTCATCTCAATCTAGTTACCAAACCCAAAAATCCATGGATTTTTATTTAGTTAGTTAGTTAGTTAGTTAATTAGCTAGTTAGTTAGTTAGTTAGTTAGTTAGTTAGTTTTTTTGTATTTTAGGGAAAGGTCTACAGGGCGTTCAGGATCTCATTACTAAGCCTGACCCATAGTCATCTGCCTGTCTACAGTTTCCCAAGAGCTGGGATTATAGGCATATGCCATCACACCCAGTCTCAACTGTCTCAGCAAGCCCCTGGGGTGGGTCCAGCACAGCAGGCCCCTGGGGTATCAAACTCCTGGCCCCTGCATCTCCTTTGCAGGTGCTTTAATCCCCTCTACACCAAGCCAATTCATTTCATCACCATACTCATATTTGTCTTTGGGGATCAAACACAAGACTATGCTTGTCAGGCAGGTGCTTATCTGCTAAGCTCTCTCCTTGGATGAATATTTGTCTTCCAAACATTTTTTGGTCTTTCTTCTTCTGAGCTCTATTGACACTGTCTTTCAACGAGCTCCTTATTTCCTGTGTCTCCTGTCTAGCCTCTCTTAAGGTCGCTTTCACACCACGTTATTGTAGTCTACAATGACAGCTAAAACTCCCTAACTATGGGGTTAAAAAGTGACATCGACATCTTTGTATATAAAACCATCAAATCACGACCATTTTAGATTCAGTTCCCTATGGAGTTTAATTCCCATAACACGACCCCTGAGTAGTATGAGCATGTAGTTTGTAACACAAATTGGATTATTTCTGAGAATTTCCACTCTGAGCGTGAAACAGGAGTGTTATTAACAAGCGCACTGCAATGTAAGAGTAGCTGGGCCTGTCTCAGGAAGCTACCATGGGTGAAGCCCAGTACTCAGCTTTCATGGCCTCACCTCCACATGCTTTCCTAAACTCAACTCTGGACTTCTTGGGCCCTGAATGGTGTAGCTAGCTATGTGGGACCAGTTACAGCTGCTTCTCAGCACATGACAACACCTTCCTGCTCTGCCAGGGAACACTTTACCCATCTCCTTGATCACAGGAACTCCTATTCTAAATGTTCCATGGGGCATCAACTCCTTCAGGAGACTTTGCTGAACTTTCCAGGATGACCTCACAGGGATGGGTAGACTGTGCCTCACCTAAACCCCAAAGTCTCCATGCACGTTTTTTAATTTGTCACATTTTATTGTAAGCAGCAGTTTGCTTGTCTCTCCTCTCTCACACTCTAAGATACTTGAGGTAAACACTGCACCCCATAAACATAGTGGTCTTTATAAATTCAGAGGATCTAGTCATATATTGGCATTCAATAAATGTTACATATGACAAAGCAGAGCATTTGTTGGTTTCTTGTGTACAGAAAACAAAGTATTAGCATTGCTTCTTACCACTCAGACTGAAGCCTTGGTTAGGACTGGTGAGGATCTGTCCACCCCTGCTGAGGGTGACTTGTTTGCTAAAGTCATCATCCAGAATTAGAGTTATAGACTGCAGGCAGACCAAGCCGAGGTTCTGCATCAAACTCAAATCATCCATGGCAGGGTTAAGGGCAAGATAGAGATATGGAAAGAGACAAGGGAGAGGGGAGAAGGGAGAAAGGAAAAAGAGGGAAAGAAAAAGAAGAAAGGAGAGTATATAAATAAGAATTTCTGTTAGGTGGAAGGCTAGGACATAAGTGATATAACAAAATATGTTACATAATCTACTTCGTATTAGCCCCATTCCTAACAAAATATATCATTTTGTGGTATATTAAATACTCTATCTATACATACAAAAAACATTAGGTGTAAATGTGTTTAATAAAATACTAATACAACATAGTTAAAATACTTTTCCACATTCATTTCACTGACATATTAGGCATAAAGTCAGTAAGAAAAAGAAGTTTAGAATTCTAGCTAGAAAGCTAATTCAAATCCTTATAAGTTACAAATAAAAGATTTAAATAAAAAACAAAAAATCAAAGTAGTTCAAAAAATTGGCAGATATCACCACCTTGTATAAAAATAAAACCAAAAAATTTAAGGATTTGTGCAATGTTTGAATACCTGAGATATTAGTGAGAGTTTGGGAGTGGTTGGGGTTTTCTTTGTTTGTTTTGTTTTTTGAGCAGGGTCTCCTTATGCAGTTCAGGCTGGCCTTGAGCTCACTTTTGTAGCCGAGGCTGGTCTCAAACTTTCACTGATCCTCCTGCCTCAGCTTCCCAAATGGTGGGATTACAGGGGTGCGCTACCACACCCAGCTGCAGTTTTGTGTTAATGTGAATATTTTTTTTTGAAAAAGATCTAAAATGAATATTCTAATATGTTAAGAAACCCATCGTAATCTATTCAGAAGACCATGAAACCTACTCAGTGCTGTCCAAGCTCATCTGTGCACTATGGCTCACTGGGAAATAAAAATTTAGGCCATTGCGAAATCAGACATGAAATGTTCAAAAATCATATGTGCAAATACAGCTTTAAAATAGAACACAATTAAATATTTGTCTACTGTAAGTTATTTTTTTTTTATATTTTAGTGTCACTGAAATCAAGATTCATCATTTAATCCATGATGAGCCAAGATAAGTACTTTTTCCTTGTTTTGTGGTACATATAAACAGCAATAAACTTCAAACGATATTATCTTGCTTTTTAAGAAAAAAATATCCATTCGTGTTACCCTTCTTAATCAATATACAAGTTTAAATTTAAAGAATGAATGCTGCTTTAGTCATTTTGAGATGTGGTTCTTACCTGCTCACAGGGAGCCTTCTGCAAAGTAATTGTGAATTTATCTTTTCCAGTGCCTTTCACAAGGATGTACTGGCACATGCCAATAAATGAATAATGTCGTCCATCAAAAGTTGTAAAGTGAGAATCACCCACAACAGAGCATTGAACTATGAAAAGAAGGGGCAGGAGGAGGAGGAAGGAGAAGAAGAGGAGGAGAAGGAGAAGGAGGAGGAGGAGGAGGGAAGAATAATGGGAACAGGAAGAAGGAGGAGAAACAGGGAAGAGAAGGAAATGAGGGAGGGAAAGGAGAGGGGGAGCAGGAAAGGGAATGAGAGAGGGAGGCAGATAGGCAGGGGAGGAGGGACAGGCAGAGGGAGAAAGGGGGGAAGGGAGAGACAGAAGGGGAGGGGAGGGGAGGAGGGGAAGGAAGAGGAGCAGGAGCAAGGGCTCAGGTGGGGAGGAGAAAAGGCAAACAGCCAATGGAGGAAGTGGAGGAAGAGGTAAAGGAAGGGAGGAAATTAGAAGAAAGAGGAGGAGAGGGAGAAAGAGCAAAGGGAGAGAGAAAGAAGACATAGGAAAAGAAATTAGGTTAATTCTTAAGCAGGTTTGTCGTTGTTTTATTTTGTTTTTTTAGAAACAATTTTGCATGTTTATATTTGATAGCTTAAACAACTAATTTGAAGATACCATAATGCAATACAGCAACCATTGTCAAATTTCTATTACTTCGTTTAATGAAATTTTGTAGCATTTTTTAATGTGTTTCTTGGAGGAAGTTAATATTTTATATTTAATTTTCTTTAAAAAGCAGGACGTCATGGCAACCCACTCAGGTCCCCTTATGTTCCCCTCTTGGACAGAAGCTTTCTTCCCCAGTAAATATTCTATTCTAAATCTCTGTCTTGTTCTTAAAATTCATTCTTCAGTTTTAGAGAACACAAACTCATCCAAGTGTTTTTCAGGTTAAAAGATCAGCTTTTCTTCCTGCATCAACTGGAGATTGACTGGATGGAGACTCAAAGCTATATGTCTACCCAAGATAAAAGTGTCTGGTGTGTATCAAGGGCCTTTAGATAGACCCTCTGAAGAGTACCTCTGACTGCCAATTACAACTACGACCCCTTTCAGTCTGAAGAAGCCAGAGTGGTCATCACCCATAATTCCCTCACGGCAGTTCAGGTTACTTCTTCAGAGGGAGGAATGTTGTAGGCAGCCAAATTAGATAGAAATATTGTAGGCAGTCAGATAGGCAAGCATTGAGGACAATATAGAAAGCAACTTGACTACAGCTTTACAAAAGACAGGCACCCTACCTGTGGGCCAGCCTTTGAAACAAAAGAGTAAAGAAATGCATCCGCCCACTCACTTAAAGTTAAGTATAGGGGCCCGGCGGGATGGCTCAGTGGTCTAAAGCGCCTGCTTGGGAAAGCTTAGGCGGCTTCAGGGACCACGGTTCGATCCCCGGCACCACATGCTGAGCAAGCCCTGCCCTCCGGGTGGGCTGAGCCAGACATAAAAATGAGTGAATAAACAAAGGTTCTGAAACAAGAAAAAAATAAATAAAATTAAAAATTCTTTAAAAAAAAGTTTAAAAAAAAAGTTAAATATTAGGGATTGATATTCTAATTGAGTATTGATCACCCTAAAAGAGCCTAAACAGAGCCAGAAACTCAACCCCCAAGAGAAAGAAGCCTTACTCTGTATTCATACCCACTTGCTACACGACTTGCCTCCCAATTTGCTCCTGATTTAATCAATTTTACCTGAACAGTGAAGCTTGTAATCTCATTGGTCAACAATGACTTTGTCCCACCTCATGACAAGTTCCCCTAGTTTCACCTTAGGCCTGCCTTATCACATGGTTTTGCCCTATAAGACCCCTAAAAAAAGACAATTTTGTAAGTGACCCACTGGGGCTCCCCTTCTGTTCCCCTCTTGGGCAGAAGCTTTCTTTCCCAATAAATGTTCTATTCTAAAAAATAAAAATTAAAAAAAAGCAGGATGTCAATTTAAGGCAAATAATCATATATCAATGAAACACCTAAAGTGTTTAAAATTTCCTTATTTAACAAATTTACTAGGCTAGATTGTTCTTGATTTTAATTTCAAATTTATTAAATGCTAGTTCTTCCACATACTTTTTAAAGATTTTATCATATTTACACTATTTAAATATATCATTAATTCAACTTTCAATTTATCCTCTAGGTGATATGTGTATATATATTCTAATTTGTATTATATATGATATATCTTTATAAAAACCACTGTTATTTTCATCCCCGGTTTTAAAACATGAAAACATTTTCTTCAAAACATGCTCATGGATTACCTGGACAGTCATGTTCAGTGCAGTTCCAAACACCACCAACACAAACACTAAATGAAATTATTAGAAACATTAGCCTACTGGTATACAGGAGCTGTAAGAGTAGTAATATATTTAAAAATGTCACTTATAAATATAGTATACTATGATTTGGGAAATATCTGTAAAAAGCTGTTATAACTTTTAACTGAATAACATTTACATCATTAGTACTTGTGCATCTAGTGTTAGTGTCACCAGGCATTGCTGTTTTCTATGTAAGATAAATGCTCTTTCTCATTTTTCCAAAGACAGGAATTTTGGAAGACAGCAGCAGAATTTCTCATGGCATCCACATCTAAGAACGTGTCTAGTTATTTCACTGAATTTCTTATACATACACTGATACTAAAGACAAGGGTTCCCAATTACAGGCTGACCATTGCTTCTTTTTGTTTTTTTATATGAGTCTGTACAGGAGGGCTTTTGCATTTAACCACAGTTTCAGTTAGTTACCGCAATAAGGAACTCAATCTTTGTAATCATTACCCCCAACTCACAATACATTCATTTTCTTAAATGATCCATTAGAGAAGCTCATGAACACCATATCAAGTTTTAAGTGTAAAAGCAAGGGCAAATTAATGACTATGAATAATAAGACAATGCAATAGACTCAACATCTGGAGACAATAACTTACAGAATTAACGAAGGAAATTGTAGGAATCATACCATAAAAGAACATGAAGATATCTGCCATGATAAAGTTGTTAACTAATTAGGCAACCAGAACTAGTTAATCATACACTGATCACATACCATTCAGTACACTCTTGCTCAATTTTTGAACCAACGGAATAAACTAATCCATGAAAATTACATGGACAGTTTTCCAAAGATATGCAAGTCCCATTCTCCATTATAAGACCTAATAAAGAAAAACAAGTATTACATCTCAAGAGTAATATTAAAGATTGCTTTCTTTGAAATAGTAAACTATCATTCACAATCAGCATCAGGAATATATATCTCCTTCCTTTCAAGGAGGATATCAGTAATTCAGGTCTCAGCCACAGATAACATTGGTGGGTCTAGTTCAATGGCTGTTGAGTCTTATTCTATGATATATCACCAGGCACTTGAGTTTCAAAGCACAGAATAAAGACAAGGCAGCTACAGGAATCAATCTCAGGACCTTGTGTTTTCTGCAGTCTCAACCTCTATAATTTTTTTTAGAAGAGTGACAAATTCAAAATGCAATTGGAAGAGTTAAAAAAATTAATATTCACTGGAAGTGTTAGTGTTTAATTGTTTGATCAGTCTTATATACCTATGCCTGCTGACCTATACTGATTTGATGATGAAAATATGTAATGCAACCATTGTTAAATTTTTCTTGTCTTGAAATTCTGTACTATATGTACCCTTACCACTGTTTTTTTCTGCTATTTTTACTCTTAAAAATAATGAACAAATTTTAAAAATAAATAAATAAAAACAAGGCAGCTAAACAGTGCTTTTGCATTTGAGAAACAAGAGAGAAAGGAAGAAAAAAGGATGTTCTTGGTTTAGCTTCTGTGCATTCTAAAATGAAACAATTTGATGCTAATGTCACACGCACATTAATAAGAGTTAGGCAGTGCCCCTCTGTGGTGCCAGACATGGGTGCCGCATTTGTTACTTCTCTAACATGTAGACCAGACTGACCCAGAATCTCAGCCAACAACATGGATCTGCACAGTTTCAGTCAGCTGAGCTTTTTCACAACAAGACTACAGGAAAAAGCATTGGCTATTGTTTTGCAGAATGGATTTATATGCTACAATGGTGCAACCTCATTATATTGGCGCTGGCTGAGACAGCACAAGACAGTCACTGTCTCACGACATAGCCCCGATGGGACAATGGACTGAAGACAGCAGACCCAGTTCCAAGTAATTCTCATGCAGGACATTAAGAAAATCACTCAGCACTTCTGGAATTCTTAAAAGGGTTTAAAATCTACAGTGTTTGCCGGGTGTGGTGGCGCACGCCTGTAATCCCAGCACTTGGGAGGCTGAGGCAGGAGGATCGATGCGAGTTCGAGACCAGCCTGGGCTACAAAAGTGAGCTCAAGGCCAGCCTCAACTGCATAGCGAGACCTTGTCTCCAAAAGACCAAATAAATAAATAAATAAATAAATAAAATCTACAGTGTTCTTTCTAAATGCCAATTGGTATAGTAAACTCATGACTAATTTTAAATTCCACCTGTATCATTTGCTAAGCTGCTTTTCATTTTCAATTTAAAGCTACCTCATGACTAAAATTGTCTAATGAAAGAACATAAGGTCTTTTTTTCTCAAGCTTACCTTCATCCTCAAAAAAATAATAATATGCAAATTATGAAAATCACAAAAGTTTAAGAGAACAAAATATTTGCCTTGGAAACTTTATGTAGTCCAGGGCCGGTGAGATAGCTCAACTGACTAAGCTCCTGCTCTGGCAAGCACAGGGGCCAGGGTTTGATCCTCCATCCCACAGGCCACATCAGCCCCACCCTTGGGGCGCACTGAGGCTGTGACTCAGTCCAGGCATGGTGGTGCATGCCCACCACCCCAGCACTGGGGAGGCTGAAAATAGAAGGATCACTAATAAGTCTGAGCTGCACAGTGAGATATATATATCCCAAGTTTTCTGGGAAACCTTTGAAATAATGACACTTCTACAAAAGCCAAGTGCTCCTCTCAGGCACTTCGAGGATCAAGTCCGACAACGACAGGAAATCACAACATCCAGGATGTTCTGGGAGAGGCCAGCAAAACCAAAGTGGCCCTGGGGTCACTGAGCACCGGGGTCCCTGAGTGCAGAGATGGCTTCCTCAGCAGGCACGTACCGTCTGGGCAGTAACATCCATCGAGGCAGTGGAGATCGTTGCCGAGACACTGCTTCTCAAACGTGCAGGTGGGTGGGCAGCAACTGATGCAGTCCCGATGGACAAAGCTGTCATCACACTTATCAACTATGATGGGCAACAAGACAGCTGTGTCTGTTAATTTTATTAGACTCCCTTTCAAACCAATTACAATGTCTCCAATACATGCCAATCTATAAATCTTCTCTAGGTTCTTTTTCCTTTTGTGTATTTAGTACAAGGCCTTACTATGCAGCTCTGACTCCTACTGATCTTCCTGTTTTCAGCCTCCTCAGCACTGGGATTATAAGCATGTGCCATCCCGCCCTGGACATTGGCAGGTGGTGCCAGGGATCAAACCCCTGTCCTTGTGCTTACCTAGGCAGGTACTTAGACCACTGAGCTATTTCCAAGGCACCCCCTCGTTTCAAGTACTAGGATAAAACTGAAATTGATGAAACTGTACAGAGCTTGAAAAAAAGAAAGAAAAGAAAAGAAAACCATACTGCATGCGGGGAAGTCCTCTCTCCAGTCCTGAATAGGGTAGCCAGCGTGAGAACAGGCTCTCGCGTACTCAGTGGCTGCTCGACAATAGGTTTCATCATCGTGGGTTCTAGGAGGTGAAAAGAAATTGCCAGGGTGACAGGAAGTACTGATAGGTAACCCTGCTCTACGGCATTTGTTCTTAAAATTTATGAGTGTTTCATGAACATTCCATCATTAATTGCTGTCAACATATACATCTTTTATGCTATATGCTTCTATGCATGATAATATAGAAAGTGCATAAAAATAGAATCCCAGATGAACAAGCACAAGTACAGTGACTTGATCAAAGTCTTGGAATAATTTGGTATTTATTTTTATGTCAAGAAACAACTATGCTGAAAAGCAATTTTAATTTTTAAGTTTTTTGGCCTACTTTTTCTTGTGCACAAAGCAGACCGTTTGGAATCGAATAAGCATTAAATTCAGATAAAATGTAAATTTCTTTAAAGTGAATAAAGCTCTGGCCCAACAAAATCATATACACAAATTGTTTCCAAACACCATGCCCTTGCTTATCCACAGGCTGAGAATCACTATTCGAAGTCCATTGCACACAAAAACATTTTGATGGCTCCTCATCCTTTCCAGTAAGATTCCAAATACCTTTCAAGATTAAACAGCCTTTTGCTGAAGATTTAAAAGATTTTTCATTCTTTTGCTAAATCTCTATAGTTGTATAACATTGCCAACAGTAAATGATATATAATAACTTTCTTATAATCACTTTAGGAGCTCCCCAAACAATAGTTTCTTCTGAGATCTTCCAAGTCCTAAAATGCCATTAAAATATACAATCTAAGGGCTGAGGAGATAGCTCACAGGTCTAAGTGCCTGCCTGGCAAGCACAAGGACCCGGGTTCAATCCCCATAACCACATGCAATGCCAGCTCCACAACTGAGTGCACTATGCCAGCCACCGAGACCCCAGGTATGGAGGCACATGTCTGTAATCCTAGTAGTGGTAATGCTGAGAGAGGCTAGCCAGTACAAGTCCAAGCTGCATAGAGAGACCCTATACCAACTAAATAAATAAAAGAATTTTTTAAAAATTAAATTAAAAATAAACAGGCCTATAACAAGGCAGTGGGTTTCTTTTTCAGTCCAACTCAATCTCAAAACCTTAAGATTTTCAGTATCTCTGTTACAGAAGTCACCATCTTAAGTTGTTGTTATCCTCTGTGACTGTAACTGGGGCCATGCAGCTTATCCAGTGCAATTAACTGTGCTTTAGAAGGAAGAGGATGTGAACATATAAGCTCCAGAAGCTCACAAATTCTAACGTTGCAGACAAAGACTTTATGAAAGACAGCATGAACTAAAAACTGTTGAGCACTTAGGAAGTTTGTCATTTCCTTTAAAATGTGTAAATATGCATGATCCGGAAAGAGAAAATAAAATCTAAAGTGTACAATAGATACTAGGAAAAGGGAATGAACCTGTTCAAAAAGAAAGAATTACAGGGCTGGAAAAATAGCTCAGCTGATTAAAGCACCTGTAAGCAGGCGCAGGGGCCAGGGGTTCAATCCCCAGGCCTGTCGTGCCAGCCCCACTCCCAGGATGCACTGAGACAGCAACTGAGACTGGTTATGGTAGTGCACGTCTATAATCCCAGCTCTTGGGAGGCTATGAACAGGTGGATCACTATGAGTCCAATCTAATAGTGAGACCCTGAACCGCTGTAGACCCTTCCCTAAAAATACAAAAAACAAAAGAAAATAAAAAAGGAAGGAATTATGGAGTTGAGAAAGATAGGAGAGGGAGTAGGGGAAAGAGATTTATCTATGTATGTAAGTAGGATGGATTGGACAACTGTACTGTGCATTTCTGTTGGTCTGTGGAAAGACGTAGTTAATGCTTAATTTGTTTTGCTGTCTTTTTTCAATTTATTGACCTTTTTTCTCTTCTTAATTTCTTACATATTTCTCTTTTTTCTTTCTTCTTCCAATTTTGCATGTATATATCTGGTAAAAGGAAAAATTAGTTTGATAACAACACTATGTATTATAGCAAATACTGTAAAATTTGTATTATTTTCTTAAGTGAAATTCTGTATCACTTGTAATTTTCTGTTTTAGTATTATTTTGTACTCCTTTAAAAATTTAAAAAATAAGTATGTGTATGTTTTCCATAGTTAATGGTGGTAATGAAAGCTAGAAAAGTAAGAAATCATTGGTTTCTTAATTCAGGGCAACTAATATTAAAACACTCATCATTTATTAAGTTCCTATGTTACTCTGGAAACCATACTACACATACTAGATGCATTATCATATGTCGTCTCATGAAAACTAATGGTGGGAATTAAATTACTATCCCAATTTATTTAGGGAAAGTAAATTTATTTTTCTATCTTGGATGAATATCTTTTTTTTTTTTTTTTTTTTTTGTCTTTTTGAGACAGGGTCTTGCTTTGCAGATCAGGCTGGCCTTGTGCTCACTTTGTAGCCCAAGCTGGTCTCAAGTTTGCAGTGATCCTCCTACCTCAATCTCTCAAATGCTGGGATTATAGGCAAGTGCCACCATGCCTGGCTTTGATGTCAACTTTAATAAGAAAAATAAATATTACATAATTCTTGCTTCTAATTCAGTTAACTTTAATATGTCAAAATTAAAACTATTTCCTTGCTTCTGAGTTTGGCAGTATTAGAAACATAAGGATTGGTATTATACTGTATTTTCTTTCAAGTTCCCTCCCAAGTAGTCTCTCTAAGGAATTTCATAGGCTGTCTGATAAGTCAGTATTCTCCTCCACATCTGTATCATTTGGCACTCGCAGCACTATATTACCACTGGAGACCCAACTCTCATGGTACAGAATTGTTGTGACTAACACAGGAAATGAAGAAAATCATTCATTTCCTATTGAATGGGAGAAGACTGTAAGTAGGTCTAGATGAAAAGAAGTATTGAAAGGAATGAATGATTAATTCTATTTTCTCAATGCCCACATACCCAATTATGATGCCCTTCTTCCGGTATTACATGTTTTCTCTGTCCCAAAGCCTAGCTTCTCTCATTAAACCACAACTATCAAGGTGTCAGTTAATTTAAAGCAGTACAGGTGTTGCTCTATCATGCTTCTGTGTTTGCCTTTGAAAAAAGCATCGAAGCCTAAAAGTCAGAATTAAAAAAAAAAAATAGTCAATATTTCACTACTGAAATTTCATATGAAGTAGCTACTGCAGAGACTGCTTTTGTCTCTAGTTCTTCCATTTTTACTGTTAGGACCCCAAGCTTTTGCTGTGTGTTTGGCTATCTACCAGAAGACCACGTTGGGAGCCTTCTCTACATCTCACTGTGACCAGGCTTCTAAGCTCTGGGCCAAGCATTAGAAATAGAAGTAAATGCCATTGCTCCACAGTTTTCTCCTTTTTAAGGCTTGAAACATGGACATAGTGAGAGCTCATAGAGGCCCTCAAATTTCAGACAATGCTCTAAGCCAAAGAGAAGACATAACAACAACAAGGCAGAACCATTGGAAAGTTCGTGTCGCGCAGTTACGGTATCAATCCAAAGGCAAAAGACAAAGTACTGGGACAGAAAATTAACATTCAATTCACAAACACATTGGGTATTGAAGCAGCTAAACAGCCTCAAACTGATAAGTAGTGACTTTCCTGGACCTACCAAATGATAGCTCTTCTCAACCTACATGAAAAATGGATACTGAAAGCAGTTGAAGAATGAGTTACTGTGGGAAAAAAATAATTTTTAATTTTACTTATATGCCAAAATAAGAGTCTATACCCGGAGATCTTCAAAAAAGAGACTGAGTAAAAGAATAAAGAAAACAAGTTTAAAAAGAAATCAAGCAGAAAATAAACATTATGAAAAATGGAATTCACTAACCACTATTTCAGAAAGAGAGACAATTATTTCAAAGCTTCTGCATAAGTTCAGGAATCCCTGACAGTAGAAAACATGCATATAAATCAAAGTATAACACTATTAGCTATCAGGGTCAGCCTGATAGCTCAGCAAACTGAAATGCCTGCTTAGGCAGAGTGCAGCAGACAGGGTTTGATCCCTAGCATGCTGTGCCACCCCACCTCCCACCCCCAGGGCACACTGAGACAGTGAATGAGACTGGGCATGGTGTCAAGTGCCTGTAATCCCAGCAGTTGGGAGGCTGAAAGCAGGAGAATCACTAGGAGTCTGATCTATGTGGTGAGACCGTAGTGAGACCCTGTAGGCCCTGTAGATTTTGTATTAAATATATTAAAAAATAATAAGTTAACCAAGATTCCATTTTTAAGTTGCTTTACCCAAACAAAATTAATCTGGTCTTTTTCAAAACAATTCTACTACATCATTTATGCTTTTAATATTTAAAAAAATGCACAGAGGCATGCAAAATTTTTTGAGAGATCTTAGAACCTTCAAAGTGACCAACTGTACACACTTAATAATTTAAAAAATGAAACTTTACTTCACAAAGATTAATTTATTATAAGTCCCACAAAGATAAACAGAGCATGATGTCTTTTATGTCTTTTGTTGCTTAGACAAAACACCTATTTCAGGTGTTCACAACATGGGATACCATGAAGGAGTTTATGATCCTGACAGGAAAAATATTACACTTATCCTCAACTTAAGAAGTATTTCCTTTAATTACACAGGTAAGCAAGATATCAAATGTTCTTAACAATAGCCATGATATTACCAACATGTCTCATATCTTTTTATTTTCCATTGCAGTTGTGATACAATACCACTTGTATCCATCAATATGTAAGTTACACTAACTAGCAGATCTGAAATATACAGCGTGTGATCAGAAACTACAGTAAATACTTAAATTTGAAAAGAATTTATTGCATTAAAGACACATTTTTTAAAAATAATCTTCTCATCCCAGCACTTGCGAGGCTGAGGCAGGAGGATCAGTGCAAGTTTGAGACCAGCCTGGGCTACAAAAGTGAGCTCAAGGCCAGCCCCAACTGCATAATGAGACTCTGTCTCAAAAAAAGACAAAAAAATAAATAAAAAAATAAAAAATAATCTTCTCAAAACACTCTTCCTTGCTTTTAAGCCCCTTATTCTACTGTACTTTCCACTTTTTGAAGCAGCGTGGACTTGGAAACCCTCCTTCCTGGGGTTCTGCAGCAGTGCTGTTGGGGCTCATGTCCTGATGGACTCAGAACATTGGCTTTCCATGGTCATTGTGCCACTGGGAAGGAGCCAGGCCACACAAAGCCAGATCTTGTGACCAAGGCGAAGAGGACGCACTGCAAGGTTGTCACAGCCCTGCCTCTCTGGGGGCTGTCACACTACAGCAGCATTCATAACACTTCTGGTCACACCTCAGAGAGACACAAAGAGGACTTCAGAGCTGTCCAGAAGTGGCAAAAGTGATGGAATAAGTGTGTTTGGAGTGGAGTGGAGTGGAGTAACTAAAGGGAGTTTAATGGCAATGTGTCTTTCACATTGCAATTACTGTGATTACTTTGGCTTTCACTGTAATTACTTTTTACTTAAACTTTCACTGTATATTTTAATCATGCTTCATATATTAAAAAGCACACTTGTAGATCTTTCATCAATGTCAGCCAACTGGGTAAGTCATAGCCATTGCTTGACCAATTTACTCTCTGTGAAAGCCTGAGAGAACTTTCTCTCTCTAAGTGACTCTCCTTAGGCACATTATACATCATTGATCATTTTCCTCTGTGGCCCCAAAATCTCCTTGATCAGAAAATCTGGAACACCACTGAGTTATAGGATGTCACAGCATAGGTTCTTTTGTGTCCTGAGTCCTGAGTCCTCACTGACCTTGAAGTGTTAGGCAACCTAGTGTCATGCATTACTAACTTCACAAAAATATAGATAAAGGACCATTTTGTTGTGGGAAAAACCAGGAGGAGAAATTGCACACACAAAAGAGTTAGGATAGATATACAGCTACTTTCTCTTAGTTCATTGAGAATAAAAGTTTGCACTAATATTGTTTAGAAAAGATATCATGTCTGCATCTTGTCCTCTGAATAACTACTCAAAGACAACAATTTTCAATGCATTAATTATTGTAACCATCCTACTAACCTGTTTTGAAACTGTTTCGTTGCTATTTTCTTTTTTTTATTAGAATGAATAAAAAAAAATTTTTTAAAGCACTTACGTCAGTGTGTGACATAAATTTATTTATTTTATTTTTTCATAATTCTATTTCATTATAAGTAATGTTCTTTGCACTCTTCTGTGTTTTATTTTGTGCATTTCAAAATTTTGAAAAGGAACATACTATATACTTAAATTCCCAAAGGAACTCAGTGGCATAAAATGTTTAAAAAGTCCCTGTATTCTGTTCATGTTGCTATATAGAACACTTAGTCACACGACAAGCACTTAATGCCTGTTAGTACAGTTTATGTTTTGCATTTTCTGTTTCATTCAGCAAATTGCTCAGATGTCTAAGTTACAGAAACGTAACTCCCTCCTCTTTTACATAAAGCAAACATTGCAATCCCTAATAATTTCACTTACTTGCAAAGGTCATTAACACAGCTGGCAATATATAAATATGGATCAATGTATTCATGGCAGCTCAGAAAAGGAAACTGCAGTAGGATCTGACACTTGAAGAAGATCGCCTGCATCAAAAGGAAACCAATCACCAAGACAGGTTCAGCAGCAGAGATGCAGTCTCAGTTTTTAACTCTCTGTGAGAATTCATTCTTATCAAGAAAGAGAAGATAATTTATTCTTTTAAATTTTAACCAAAAGTTTTCTAACTATAGATTTTTAGGACAAATACTGCATTTATAAAAATCATCACATTCAGTTAACATCAAAATAACTTTAAAGGGGCTGGAGATATAGCTCAGTAGCATAAGTGCCTGCCTGGCAAGCACAAGGGCCAGAGTTCAACCCCTGGTGCCATTAAAAAAAAAAAAAAAAAAAAAAACTTTAAAGTTAATCCCTATTACAAGTATATTTCACAAATTTCCTATTTTAATTATACCATCTCCACTTATAATATGTACTGCTAAATATACAAATAATGTCTGTATTTCATATCATATGTGGCACAAGTTTTCATATCTAAGTTACCTCAAATGCTGGCATTCCACTGGAGCATGGATTTGGAAAATCTGAGGGTATGGGCACACATTTGGCATCCTCCAGGGTTTCCACTGACCAACTGTTCGCAAACATAGCAATGTCTTCTGTGTAGTCCTCTGTTTCACACAAACACACAGAGACAGTTGTTATCTATGATTTCCCACAAATATAGACACTGTTCTTCAACACTGACTTCCAGGTCAAAGGTTAGACTCAATAACTTTGTGATATCAACCTGTAATATTACTCTAACATACTAAAAACAAGTTAAACAAAGTACTAATTAAAAATATCATTGGGAAGAAAAGCAAATTGCATTTGAAACAACATAGGAAAGGAATTAAAATGGGCTGGTCCCACATAGGTCGAGTGAGCAAAAATAGACTGTAAATTCAATTTTAATTCACAGTTTAAATTTCTTAAATTTATCACGGTAAAAAATGACCAAGATTCCTCTTCTAAATCCCCTCCCTTGCTTCAGCCATACTTGTCTCGTCATTCTTGCCATTTTCTGAAGCAGTTCTGGGAGGTGTGTGTGTGTGTGTGTGTGGTTACAAGGTGCGACAAAAGAGTGAGTGGTAAATGTCGCTGACAAGGACCCTCCTACAGCAAAACAGACTCACAAAAACAATACGATGCCCTCTTCACCTTGTCCAGGGATCTGGCCCCACACACAGTCTGGCTCCTTCCCAGACTACAGAGGGCAGCTGGTTTGATCAATACAGAACAAGAGACACAAAAAGGAGCCTCAAGATTGGTTCAGAAAGTGACAAGAATACTCCGGATAACTGCACTGGAAGAGAGGGAGAGGCTTTTCGGGAGCAATGATGGCAGTGTGGCTTAAGAATGATTACATAAGCACTGATCATATTTTTTATCACACCTGGAAAGTGTTAACTACCCAATGTTCAGTTTGTCTATAAAGGAAAAAAATGCACACAAAAGTAAGCGACACAAATAAAAATTGACAGTGAAATTTTTCGGATAGTTCTGTGATATTAGTCAGAAGCATAATGAAGTTGTACTCCCTTTCTGATAGTCCACAACCAAAAAAAGAAAAAATGTTTTGAGTTCTTCAGGACATTTTAAGAAATAGTCACATACACAACGAAACACTAGAAAAGACACCTATGAAAAGAACACTAAGAAGCTTCATTTATAATGATGAACAGTGATTCAAATATACTCAGGAAAGAGCTCAATCCCAGCATACTTAGGGGCACAATTTAGGAGTTCCTACGCAAGCCAACAGATGTTTCAGTGTGAGCCACTGAGAACTTGTAGCACCCAATCAAGTTTAAGTTGTTTTGTCATCTGACCTGTGAACAAGTTCAGGACCTGATAAGGAGAATCTACCCTGCCCTAGATTTAAACAAAAAAGAGTCTCAAATATCAGGGACTTGGCAGAAACAAACTACTGCAGTGTCAAAGCTCCAACTAAGACAGACCTCAGCATTGAGCACTGACCACTTTCTACCACCAGTGGGGGACAGGTATAAGTCCACCACGGCTGACAATCTTATACCCCTGAATAAAATCTCACACAGGCTTCACCATTCTTCCTAACTATCCTCAAGATAGGAAGATAATTACTGAATGCTATTTACCAGCAAATGCTGGAAGATTATTTAAATTCATTCTCTATCAAAATGTTTTGCTGCCTGGAGGACTGTCTGACCTGGCCCCTGTGCCATCCCAAATTGCTGTAAGACTCCTTTAGCTTCCACTCTGCTTTTCCCTCTATGGTCTCCACTTCTTCCGGCTTTCTAATGCTTTCCACGGGCCCAGCCTCCTTCCCGCCCAGCACACTTGGGTCGGATCCTCTTTTAAAACCACCCTGACTTGAGAGTCTCCTATTTCAGCTTGGTCTCTTTTCACCTGGCCTTTTCAACTAAGTGATCTAGATTAATTTCAAACATAACTTCTCTTTTGTTAAATCCCCTTTTCCCACCTTTTTCATAGTTGCTATTACTCTTAAAATTATAATGTATTTTACACCTTCATTCTTTTTATCCTTTACATGTGTGCTACATGAACAGAGGGAAAGTGCCTCAGCTGCTCCATTGCTACATCTCCTATAGTGTCTTGCATGCAGCAGATGCTTAAAGTATATTTGCTAGAGAGCTGAATGAAAAAATACAGGGGAGATGGGAAAATTTACTAAGTTAGAATCTTAGAACTCTCAAATTTCTGGTCTACTCTACTGTCTCCACTAAAAATGCTACATATTGTAGAAAGCATAGGTTTGCTCATTTCAAAATGAGATAAATGATGCTCATTTTAAGTGAATTTATAGTTACATTTTATTTCAAAGCATCATTTGCTAAAGTCTAACCAAGCAAAATGTTTCCTCATGGCCCACTGTTTTGATGTGTGTGCATAAATTTTAATGCCTCTACACAATCTGGGCAGTTCTTTAGAGTTCACTTCAACTTCAGCTTTTGAACACCGTAGTTATGTTTTACTACACTGTATTAATAAAAGAGGCACAAAAGTTGTTCATGATTAGACTTTCAATCATATCCACTGGAGGTCTGGGAGACTGCTAAATTAAAGTTGCAGCTCTCTATGAAATATGCTCTGTGTAGGATAATTTATTGTTCCTAGGAGAACAGTTTTGACAGTCAAGCACAAGCGCTTTTAATTATTATCCTGAGAAAAAGGAGGATAAATCAAGACTTCCATGTTGCAACATGGCATGAGACATAGGGATGGAATATGGAAGGCTTTTTTTTTTTTGGTCTGTGTGACAATGCCTTCAGAGCACGGTGGGTGAGGCTCGTAGAGCCGGGGATCGAACCCACATCCCCTGCGACTGACTGCACTTGCCTGAGCAGATGCTTAAACAACTGTGCGAGTCTGCAGGCCCTCTAGACATGGAATATGGAAACTGAGTCCTAAACTACACAACACATTAAAATTTTCCAATGTACATAAAAATTCTGAAAAGTCATTTCTTTGTGAAGCCAGCCCTGAAGAATAAGGAGAAATACAGAAAGAAATAAAGTTTTAATTACTGTTAGGAAATTATATATTCTACAACATTCAGCCAAATGATCTGACTCTCTCTTGATCTAATCAGCACATGCTGAGTTTAAAAAGTAGCAGAGGGCTGGACAAATAGCTCAGAGAATTAAAGCACCTGCAAGCAGGCATAGGGGCTTGGAGTTCGATCTCCAGGCCTGCTTGTGCCAGCCATGCTGACATGGCAATTGAGACTAGGTATGCTGGCAAGTGCCTATAATCCCAGCTCTTGGGAGACTGTAAACAGGCGGATCTCTATGAGTCTGATCTAGTAGTGAGACCCTGAACACCCTGTAGACCCTTCCCTAAAATACAAAAAAAAAAAAAGTAGTAGAAATCAGACAGCTCACCTGTAGGAATTTTTCTTTTGCATTTTTACAGTATAGAAGGGATAGGAGGGCAATTTCTTGTCACACTTCTACAAATCCTCCCACACACTTTCAAGAATCCTTCCTTCTTTCTGCAGTTCAGCTGCCAAAATTCAGTTTGGTCACCTCCTGTCAACCTTCCCTGCCACCCACCTGCTGCTGCCCTTCTGCCTGTTGCCCCAGCTATCTTAACGTGGACAACGGTTTCTATTCCAGGTTCTTAGAGTCTTTCTGGACCTTCACTCAGGTTTCTAAGCTCAGCCTCCCTGCACATAAGAAGAGCCCATGGGAGGCTTCTGTGACATGAAGAACTGAATGGAATTTCTTTAGTCATGAAACTTTGATACAGAAGAAATATAAAAATAATGACACCCTGCCCTGTTCTGAGTCAAAAACTATATGTCCTAATCATCTTCAGATTCAAAACTTGTGAGCTCTTTCATTCCAGATACCCAACTGAAGGCGGGATACTATTGTGGGGGGATCCCAATACTGCATATCTGCATTGTACTCACGCAGTTTTGAGTGCTTTCATTTACATTTTCTCATTAGATGCTCACAGGCTGGGAAGCTCTCAGGCTCATTATTATTATCTCCATTTTATATATAAGGAAATTGGCTCCTTGAAGTCCTGCTCTCTAATGCAGCTCCTAGATGATGCATTATCCGTCATGGGCAAAATATTTGCATTTTAATAAGGGCTCCTTAAAGCTATGTGAGACATTTTCAGACATTTTCATTTCAGCTCTACTGTAGTCTTATTAAGACATACTTAGAGGTGACTGTGAATTAAACAAAATGCATTGTGCATTGCCTATGTTCCAGGCACTCTGGCTGTCTTACACTGATTGCCTCAGTTAAGCCTCACAACTCTATGACCTATACATTATTACTATATCTTTAAGGTTAGAAACTTTACTAAATGGCAAAACAGAATTTCAGTGCCACAGTCTGATTCCAGAGACCACATGCCAAGTGTTCCTTTTGCTGTTCCTTAAAACACAACATAGGGACAATTAATCTCTTTTAATTTTGTAATATAAAATAAGTATTATGTAGCAAATCTATACTTTATTTTTGTTATAATTTTACTTAATCTTTTTATTGCAATGTAATGCAAGTAGAGATTCATAAAGAGAATATTCAAAAGAACTCTTCTTGTGTCTATGACAGAACTGTAATTATACTGTCAATAGCAGTTGCCCACATACATCTCTGTGCACAAGAATGAGGGCTGGGTGGAGCCATAATCCAACTGAACAGTATCACACACAAGCTATGCTACCTCAGACACATGACTTCGTGTTCACGCCATAAAATTAATAGTATTTGCTTTACAGGATATTGTGAGGGTTGAAAATACTAAAGCTCCGTGCTCATATTAACAACTAGTATAACCAGTAGAAGGTGCTTTATTATTATTACTGACCATCCTATGCTTTCAGAACTACTACATCCCTATTTTAGAGCTGAAGAACACAAATATCAGAAAGAGTAACTGATTAAATTACAGAATTTGTAGGAGCTGAAACAAGATACAAAGGCAGGTCCAATAATACAAAGGATTTTTTTTTAATTGCACCTCTATGTTTGGGCCTAAATCATGATTATGGTTTGTTATTGTTTTATTCTTTTGCCTTTGTATGCTGATGCTTGAATTGAAACAGATGCCACTTCTAATAACACAGAAGTAGTCTCATGACTTAGATTTAATAGATGATTTAACAGATTTAATACTCAGTATATAAAACCTTTCCAAGTTCTATTCTACTTTTATATCCTGTTCACATTTTATTATATTTACAAAGCTATTGTCTGTCTATTATTTGATTTATTCCTATCAAGATGGCATACAAAATACTTTTGTTCCTAAGGTAAACATATCTGACCTACAAGAATTTGAATCATTAGAACATAAACTCCAAACACAGAGCAGTGTTAGTTTTGCTTACTGGGGATCTCCAGGGCCTAGATCAGTGGACACAAAAGTAGCCCAAGTTCTTGGCACAAAGCAAATGTCCAGTTAATATTTCCTACGTGAATAAATGATGTGTCTTGATTTAACAAAAGGAAATTGGCTCAGAGTTTTTCTTAAAAGGCCTCAAAGATGCTTTGCTGTTGAACTTCCCCTTCAAATCAAAATGGCAGGTGAGAGCCAGGAATTTCCTCGAAGGAAAAAAGCTTTAGAAAATAGCCCCTGCTTTTACTGTTCCACTTACCTTGCTGAATTATGAAATCATCCGACTGAATGTCATTGTAGTTGCCACATAAACCGCATGATTTCCCTTTATGCTCCTCAGATAATTTGAGATAAATTCCTGAGATTCCATCCCATGCCAATGAGAAGCCAAAGGTTGTTTTCACCAGAATGTAGTCAGCTAGCTTCTCGATGAAAACCTGTCCAATGGTCTGGGGCAATGTTAAACTTGAAAGAAGAACAAAGGCCACCTCAGAATTGCAATGAAAACCAACTCTAGATGAGGTGCTTTCTTCTTGAAATGAGTCAGATCATGATTAAAAGAAAACAATGCTTGAACTGATGGAATACATTTTGCCTGGAGATTTCCAAGGCAATCATGCTATAAGAAACCTAAAACTTCTTGAAAAATATTAATATTGAGATTAAAGGACAATCAAAATGACATTTTCCCCTTACTGATTTGGAAGACAAATTAGTCTTCCAAGACAATAAAAATGACATTTCCCCTTATGCTTACAACTGGATGCTTCTTCAAGCTACCAAAATCACATACCTGCTAAGTATCAATAACATTTAATATCAGAGAAACAACCTTACTTATTTAAAATAATGAGAGCTTAAATATGACTTCACTTAGAAAATTACAACCTAAAAATTCTGCCCAACAATTTTGAAGTAGATATAAACAATCAATATGCAAGAACACTTCAGTTCTAATTTTAATTTTGTTTTTAATGTGTCTACAAAAAAATAGAAGCTTCTATCATCAAAATGTCCCTTTGGCATAAACAGTTGTTTGCTAAAAGAAAAACATCTGAAGATAATTAACTACAACTTACACTTCATATTGTAAGAATATTTCAAGGACATAGTATTCCGTTTCATATAGTATTGCATGGAGATTATATTCATAACCTTTACATTGGATACAGTTTGATCAAATAGATCAAACACTCTTTATTAAATAAAAAAGAATTCAATAGAATATTTATATTCTAAGTTTTCCGAATCCAATGTTTCATTTTTCTATTTATCACAAGCATGCATATACAAAGATAACAAGAGATAGAAAGTATCAAAATTAAACAATCAGACATTCTGAAAGCAAAGTCACCTCCAAGGTGTGAAAGAGCATTCAGTTCTCCTCCTATGCAAGAATGGTGTGGGGTCAGGGAGGGGACGCCAGCGCGAGGATTTATTAAAAATGGAAAACAACTCATTTCCTTTAAAACAACCATATCAAACTAATATTATAAACCTTAATGTAAGATAGGTGGTTATTAGGTACATTCATGTATTTCTTTCAAAAATTTCAAATTGGTGATTTCTCTTACAGAGCATGGCCACATGTAATGAAAACTATAAAATTAAACATAGCAGTACTCAAAAGTTATAATCATCTAAGAATCAAACAATATAAAATATTTTTAACCACTTTTGTAGTTGTGCTTTACCTTGTCCCTTTTTTTTCAGTAATTTAGATTGGACTGAAGGCCTTACTAATCCTAGCCAAACACTCTTTAACTCTGAGGGCAATGTTTCCATAAAATGAGTTGTGAACATAGGGAAAAAATAAAATTTTTAAGTTGCAGAATAAATAAAAAGACTACTTAGTTAAACTATAGTTTGATTTTTAAACTATATCAGAAATTCATAGGAAGTCAGTAAGAAATATCATGTGCTTTGAGTTTGTAAGTTTACAAAAACTATGCCATAAAAAAATTGAGCCTTGTTGGATGTGGTGGTGTATGCCTGTAATCTCAGCACTCAGGCATCCTAGCACTCAGGATCCCAGCACTTGAGAAAAGAGGATCACCTCAAGTTCAAGGCCAGCCTGAACTACATAGCAAGACCCTGTCTCCCCCGCCTTCCCCTCAAATGAGTCTATCCAATAAGCATAGTTTATAGTATGAAGATGTTAACTGATGGAAGTAGAGTTTAAGTGAGGATAATTTTTAATTTTTGAGAAGAAAGGTAGATAACTAATTACCTTAAAGTTTATAATATAAAAGCATGCTAATGGACACGGGGATAATACAGCTAGATCAATAAGTTTAGGAAAATTCCATGCCAAATGAAGTCAGTTCTCAATTTATTTTACAATAGGAAAAATTAAACTAGAATGACTGGGGTTGGTGAGATA
>PVJA010014575.1:0-47184 GCA_004027025.1 Myocastor coypus | reverse complement strand
TTTTTTTTTTTTTTTTTTTTTTTTTTTTTTTTTTTTTTTTTTTCTATTTGTAGGGATACATTCCAAAGAAGGGTGACGATTCAAGTGGACTATGAACTTGATTGGCTTGTGAGCCACACATGGGTGGGTGCAGCACACTTGCTGGGTGGGTCATGAGGGGTGACCTTGGGTGTTGCGCGTGGCCCTTGGCCCCTTCCTCTCTGGCTCTGTTCCCTTGTTCCTCTTCCTGGTCGCCATGACTCTGCAGCTTTGTTCTGCCATGCCCTTTGCCATGATGTTCCTGCCCTGGAGTCCCTCAACCATAGGCTCAGTCTTCTGAGAGCAGCAACCAAAATAAACCACTCCTAGTCAGTGTGATGGGGCAGGAGGATCCAAAGTTCTATTGCAACCTGAGCAACTAAGTGACTTAGTTTTTGAGACACCATGTCTCAAAATACACTTTTCAAATGGCCTGGGGAGCTAGCTCAGTGTGATGGTCCTGGCTTCCAACCTTAGTACCACAAAATAAATAAAAGAATAACCTAGCCTCTCCTCCTGCAAGTGCTGGATGTCAGGTGCTCTGTCCAACAACGGGACAGCTGATGGACATCAGCACAAGCCCCTGTGGTGTGGGTGGACTCCCTCTGCACCACAGCTGACCTGTGGATGCTCTCTGCCTCTGGCTCCACTTGTCTGAACTCTTCCCCCAGCTCAAAGCAGAAATTCCTCCCAGCAGAGGGAGTTTGATTGGTTTCTTCCTGTTTCTGTCCTTTGGATGGCTCCCCGGGGTCCACAGAAGAAAGCAAGTCCCCAGGAAAGCCACTCGGCCTTGCCTACCTCTGTGACTAACTCTAGTGCCTCCTAGAACTCTGGAGCCTAAGCCTCCCACACCTCATGTGTCCCGCCCTTCATTTCTCTCTTCCAGAACCTCCCCAAGGACCTGCCTGTAAAGGTCATCTGCATCGCTCCTGGTAAGCCTCGAGTGTGATGTCACCTTCCTGCCAAGACTGTCCTTACCTGCCTTCCCACTACAGTCTTCCACCACCCTTCCTTCCTTCCTAGAGTTGTTGTTTTCTTTTAAACGAGTAAGCTCTTTCCTCCTTTGTTTCACATTCTATGATTTCAGCGATAGTAGAAACATTCCGACAGAACTCTTTTCCCAGTGCCATGCCTTTCCAAGTCAATGAATTCTCATCACATATCAGGAAGGAAATGATACTCACTGAGCATCTA
This sequence comes from Myocastor coypus, assembly GCA_004027025.1. Taxonomy (NCBI): domain Eukaryota; kingdom Metazoa; phylum Chordata; class Mammalia; order Rodentia; family Myocastoridae; genus Myocastor; species Myocastor coypus. The sequence continues at coordinate 45,972 of PVJA010014575.1, read as the reverse complement.
CTGCCATGCAGTATTGCCTTGTGTGTAGCTGTGTTGAATCCTTAGGGCTACCTTACCTTAAGGAGCACAGCTGTCCCTACGTAGTTACGAGGAAAAAGCTGAGAAGAAAGTGGTTCATCCCCTGAGGCCCACTGGGGAAGGGGAGAGGAAGCCAGAGTTTGCCCCCGTGTTACAGATGAGTCCAAACCTGTGTTCTTTGCATTTCACCTCCATTTTCCTACCAAGAGTTGGTCCATCAGACTTCTAAGACGGCCTCTGCCTCAGGCATGGGCCTTTACTTTTGCTCCTCACTTTACACAGCACTTTAAAAAGATATGATTAGGTTCTAGGTTTTAAAAAGCAGGTACCTAGCTGCTGTTGAAAGTGAGTGCTCCCCCGAGGATGTGAGGCTCATGCCTTCCTCTTTGACCTCCTCTTGTGAGTTCCTCTCTGGCTCTCAAACCTGAAGCCTCCACTGGCTGCGGCCCAGTGGAGATGTATGAATGATGACCACGAACTTGCCTCTTTCTTTCATTTTCTTTTCAACACTTAGCTCAAGGAACTGATTTCTTGGAAATCTTCTTTCTTCACAAGCATCGAAGAACATCCTCTACAAAGACTCCTTCCGCTTCGGTACAAAAACAAAGATACAAAGGCATTCGGTGTTCCTGCTGGATTCCGTATAGGGGCCTCCTCATGCCCTGGGAAGAAGGCGCAGCTTCAAGGGGGAAGAAATGTGCACCGAGGTGGCTGAGAAGGTCATGTCCATGGGGCCTCGGCTCTCTGTCTTGTCACCTCTGGTTTCTGATGGCACTGAAGAGACACTTGCAGAATGGAAGGGACAGAAATATCCCATATTAAACCCTCTGGGTAGCATTGTCTTTTGATTTCTTTATCTCTACTATGAAGGTAGTGGACTCTTTGGCCCATCAAGGACTAATCCTCCAACATCTTCTGATGGCTCAGGAGATATTTCTTTCTTTTCTTTTCTTTTTTTTTTTTTCTTTCTTTCTTTCTTTCTTTCTTTCTTTCTTCTGTTCTCTCTCCTTCACTCTCTTTCTTTTTCTTTCTTTTCTTCTCTTCTCCTCCTCTTTTCTTTTGATACAGAATCTTACTACATGGTTCAGACTCCTAATGATCGTCCTGCCTGGGCCTCCCCAGAGCTGGGATTAAAGACATGCGCCTCTGTGTCTGGGGTTCTCACACCAGCACAAGGGATCAAACTTGGGACCTTGTGCTTGCCAGCCAGGTTCTTTTCCTGCTGAGCTATCCCTCCAACCCAGAGAACCATCTTAATATGAATCAAAGCTTCAGGCTAACAAAGTTTGACTTCTGAAGCTATCGGTAGACATGTGTCCCAATTTTCCGGTGAAAAGTAATCCACTGGGCTTGTGCAGCGCTCTGCTGCCCACAGACGGGGCACCTGCTGGAGAAATACGGGGTGACATGAGTCATGGCTGGGCAACCTGCTGGGCCGTTCTGCTGCGAACCTCCTTCTCTCTCTTGGCCCCAGTTTCTTCCTAGACATGGAGACAGGTGAACGCAATCCAGTACACCTGTGCTTGTGGAGGTCCGCAATGCACCATGGGAGCCTCAGTAGCAGGGGCAATGGGAAAAGCACTGATCAGAGAGCGCAAGCCCCACGGGGTCCTTCCAGTTGTGCAGCTCCTCGTCTTAATGTTGCAGAGTCACGTGGGCGGGCTGTCTGGGCCTTGGTCCCCAGGAACATCCGTGCTTCCTGCTGTGCTGGTCTGTGTGTCCCCTACTCCCACCAGCATCCTTCAGCTTTACAGCCATGGACTCTGGGCTGGTGGGCGCTTCCTCACTTCTTGCCCTGGGGTCTCCGGCCCTCGGGCCCAGGGCCTTGTCCAACAGCTGGCAGCATAGGACTCTGACAGAGACACGAATTCTCTCAAGCTTGGAATGCAAACAAAAACACAAACGCACACTGCCTTGCCTGCTCTCACGATAGTTAGCTGTGAGGCCACAGAGAAATTCTCTCTCTCTCCCGCTCTCTCTCCCCCTCTTCCTCCCTCTGTCTCTGTCTCTGTCGCTCTCTGTCTCCCTCCCTGTCTGTCTTTGTTTCTCTGTCTCTCACTATTCTGTGTGTGTGTGTCTGTGTGTCTGTCTGTCTGCCTGTCTGTCTGTTTCAGTGTGTCTGTCTTGGTCTCTGTAACTGTATCTGTCTCTCTGTCTCTTTCTCTGTTGCTCTCTGTCTCTGTCTTTCTCCCTCTCCGTCTTTGTCTCTCACTTCTTGGTGTGTATCTGTCTGTCTGTCTGTCTCTCTCTCTCTCTCTCTCTCTCTCTCTCTCTCTCTGTCTGCCTGTCTGTCTCAGTGTGTGTCTGTCTCTGTCTTTGTCTCTGCCTCTGTGTGTCTCTCTGTCTCTCTGTCTCTGTCTTTCTCTCTGGGGCTTGGCCTTCTCATCTGCACACGAGATACTGCTCTGGGTCGTCTCCCAGTCATCTACAACTGAAGAATGCAGCTACTGGCACGCCCTGGGTCCACAGGAGGTGCTCAGGAAGGTCTCTGGTTCCCAAGGGTGAAGGCTGCCCTGACCATCCATAGAGTTACTAGGTGCTGCTTCTCAACCTGTTGGGACAGGGCCAGCGAGCTGCTGGTCACCTCTGCAGGTGACAAAGGAGCCTCAAGCAGCCAAAGCGCCCAGGTTTGAACCTCAGAGTGGCACTGTCTAGGTGTTGAAACAGGTGCTCAGGGGCTGGGGAGATAGCTCCGTGGCACAAGTGCCTGCCTGACAAGTGCAAGGTCATGAGTTTGAACCCTGGTCCCGTAAAAAAAAAAAAAAAAAAATTCAGGTGCTCAGCAGAGTGGAGCAGCAGAACAGGCAGCCCAGCCCAGAGCCAGTGTGTGCTGGGCCTCGGGAGTGGGGTGGGTGGGGTGGGGATTGGAAAAGGGGCTCACAGGGAGCCCGGAGCTGGAGGAGCCAACCCTGAATGGTAGCATGCGGTCAGCAAGCTCATTCGTGCTGTTACTCAGCTGGGCAAATTTAAAACTCAGCGGCGGTTGTAATTGGGACAGCAGGAGTCCTGGAAAACAGCAGCCGAGGGCCGGGTGCTCCAGGACACAAGGACCTCCCTGTCACCCAGCTGGACCTGTGGGACTGCATGGGGCGAGGCGGCATGGACAGAAGACCTCGGACACTTCTCAGACGCTGCAGGTTCCAGGGCCCAAACGCGAGCGAGTTTCGGAAGTCCGCGCCTCGCTGCTCGTGTGCGCTGCAGGTAACGGGCAGCGCAGCGGAGCCGCCTCTCCTTTGCAGGAACCTGGAAAGCAGACAGCCCCGGAAGGTCGGAAGGACCGAGGGCTGCCTCACGCATGTGGTGTCGCTGGCTGGCCTGAGCGTTGTGCCACCGTCAGAGCTGGTTTCATAATTACACAGAACCGACACACAATTACCCACAATTAGCCTAATTACATAAATACTCTATGAATCTGGGGACGATAACAAAGCCATACATGCAGACGGAAGGACGGCGCTGAGGGAAACCTGCCAGGAGGACGGCGGACTGCTGAGCTCCTGAGGATGACATGGGCAGGAGGGGGCGACTGCTCTCTGTCCCCTCTCTGCCACCGCTGAGCCAGGACAGGCGGGCCCTGCTGCTTCCATGTGCTGCTGCCCGTCGGGGGACACCTGCGCGTTCCCTCTTCCTGACGCAACCAGCGAGAATGGTCAGAAATAGCGGAATCCCTGCGTGGGCCTTAGGCCCGGCTGTGGACACTCACGGGCACGGGGGCCCCGTCTGTCTCCAGCGGCCCGGATGGGCTCAGGCAGTCCTGCGCTCGGCCACAGCAGCCAAGCCAAGGCTGATTCTGCCGTCCATATTCAGGCTGCCTGACCACAGGCAGCTGCGCAGCTCTGGCCTGTGCCGAGAAGCGGCTGCCAGTTCGCATTCTGGGGCGTGCCCCTTGAGCTCTGGAAGAAAAGGAGCCACCTCTGGAAGACACTGCAATGACATCCTGAGCGCGGAGTCCTCTTGTCTGTTGGCTGCATCCTCTTGAGCAGAGATTCGAAATATTTATTCAGCAAGTCGTTGTTCCTGAATACGATTTTATTTTATGCTATTTTATGCTTTTTATTTTATTTTATTTTATTTTATTTTATTTTATTTTATTTTATTTTATTTTATTTTATTTTATTTTATTTTATTTTATTGGCTGACTGTAAATTAGGTGTCAGAAGTAGAGCAGGGAATAAAGCAGCTCTGATCTTGCCCACGGGGATGGTGGTCCAGCGGATCTGAGACAAGGGAGACGCGTCTGGCTGTGACTAGGGGCACTGTGTGCAGCTCGAGCCCTGTGGGTCCCACAGGAAAGCGCAGCCCTGACAACGGGCCCGGGCGGGCCCTCCAGGGAGACTGACCCGTGCCACCGTCCTGAGCAGCCGCTCACCTGGCAACGGTGCCCTGCCGGCAAAGACTTCGAGGTTCCGCACGAGAACGCTTCTCCCGAGCTATTTTATCTGGAAAGGTGGCAAAGCAAAAACTTTTGGGAAGACGCAAAGCGACCTAAACTCAAGTTTCTTTCAATAAGATAGAGGTCTGGAGAAAGGTCTAGAAGATGTGGGAAAGTGCAAAGCGGTTGTTTCTTTTGCACACTTTGTTCTTTAGGTTTCAACACGTGGCAGTGCCAACTCTGCATTTTTCAAAAAGGTCGAACCCATCCAAAAGGGAAACTGGGTAGGAGACAAACACCCCTCAAGCCTGTGGCCCGCTTTAGGCACTTTGGCCTTTGCACCCTCTGCCCATGTCCTGATTTGATTCCTGTAGCCCCCTGGGAGACCAGTCGCGCTGTCCCTGACCTCTGGTAGCTTGACCACACCCAGGCAGCAAGCCTTTGCCTCCGAGTCTGCTGCCCTCGGGACTGCTGTCCCTTCTCTACTGTGGGTCACATGCTGGCACCAAGGAATAAGCAGCCCCAGCCTTGTTTTTCTCATCTCAAAAAAAAAAAAAAAGGCGACTCACCCCCATCTCTAAGGTTCCTGGTAGTCCAGAGGTCCACAAGGGAAAACTTACACTGTGCAGTAAAGATTCTCTGCTTTCAAGGGAATACAATCAAATTTCCTTTAAATATAGCGCTCCCCCAGCTCGTGTCAGTGCCTATTATTTCCAGATCATTAACTGTTTGACATAGAGCTTTGGCTGAGAAACTTGAAGCTCCAGCATTAGAAGGCTCTGCCAATTGAGAACCAGTCGAATGTGGATAATGGCTTCTGTTGCTATAATACCAGCCTGCAGGAAAATGAGACTCGATTTATAAAAATGCTATCCAATGCAGCTTTTCAGGAATTCATCTGCTGGGTGCAACAAGGTACATCTGTGCTGTGTTATACAAATAAGTTCCACCTGGCAGGCAGATGACTGGGAGCCTCTGAGAAGGAGGGGAGCAGAGGAAAAGCAAACGGCGAGAGCCCTTGCAAAGCCCTTCTGCCTCTGCTCCTTCTGTGGTAGCGTGCACTGGTCAAGGGGTAGTAGGGTCATGCAGTGTGGCCAGGCCGTCCTAGATGACGCACTTGTGATGACCAGGGTAGGGTAGCCATGAGAAAAGCCTTTCATGTGTAATTCTACAGGGTGGAAAGTGGGATGGCAGAAAGTGCTCATTCTTTGTTCAATTGAATGTGCTCGTAAAGAAAGCCATGGAACGGCCGCGGGGCTGTCATTTGATCCACAGAGGCTTGCTCTAGGTTGTGCAAAAGTGAAGGTCCTGAGAGTCCCCCAAGAGGACAAGCCACTGGGAAAAGGCGCAATTACTCCGGGGCACTGAGATCAAGGCCGGTTGTCCGAATGCCCGGGAAAGCCAGACATGAAGGGCACCCCCTGGGCCTCGGTGATGGTGGCGCGAACAGCCTCTTTGTTGTGGTCGGCCTTCTGCCCTAGGGGACAGCACCTTAACTTTCAGCAGGAGATGGCTTTCCCCTCTCCCCACACCCTGCTCATTCTCTCTCTTAATGTCGGTGGTCTCACCCCAAACAATGTCATCTATTCTTCCTGGGGCCTTTGTAGATGGACATACCACCAGACTACGAAGTCAACAGCAACAGTCAGACGCGGATTTCATTATGGTTATCTGTCTAGACATAAAGGGGTTCTCTCAACACTTCTGCTTGTGACCCCGGGAGCCCACCACAGTGGCCAGCCAGCATGAGACAGATGACTTGGTACCCACTCACATGCACCGAGCCATCTTGATGAGTTCTACTTCCAAAAGAGACACAGTGGGAGACGAGGAAGCTTCCAGTGGGGAGAAAGGGGAGTCTGATTTTAGAACTTGCGTGGTGGTTATTCTTCTACAAGAATGGGTGCTTCCCTGCTTTTCAAGGGAGCCCACGGTGTTCACCCTAATAAATCTTTGGGACCATTGTTAAGGCAAAGGATCCAGAGGGAACTGTTGGTGGGTGAGTGCCACGTCCATGATTGGGAAGTGGGTGCAGAATCAGCGAAAGGGTGGCTTTGGGAGAACTGTGCCCAGTTTCTGCTCCTTCCTGCAGAATGGTGGCGCTGTCCCAGGTCAGTGCTGACCCCATAAGGGGCGGGTCGGAGCATCACATCTGCTTGCTCAAGCAGGGGACTTCCTGGAGGAGCCTCTGTTGAGATTGCAATCAGAAATACGTAGAACAACCTCTCAGTCTTTCAACTTCTTAGAAACTTCCTCCGTAAAGAATATTCTTCTCATTTCATGGGGGGCGGGGGCCGAGGCACCAACGTAAAGAGTCAAAGCAGGCTTCACGTATCATACCAATACAAACCCTTGGAAAGCCCGGCACATATTCCAATTACTACTGTGACCCTCAAGATGCTTATTCCATATTCCATAGCAGTTTCTCATTCCTAAACTTCCGTCTTCTAGCAAAAAGCTTCCACACTGGACTGGCAAGATGGCTCAGTGGTCTAAAGCACCTGCTTAGGCAACCACAGGGACTGCAGTGCAATTCCTGGCACCATATACTGTGCCAGCCCCACCCTCAGGGCAGGCTGAGCCAGCCATAACATGCATACATACATACATACATACATACATAGCTTTAAAAAAAAAAAAAAAAAAAAGCTTCCACAGTCCATAGTCGCTGGAACCACACAGAAGAAAATAAACTAGAATTTGTCCTTTTTTTAACCAAAAAAATGACACTTCCCTCAGTGATATTCCTTGCATGAGATTTAATCCCTTAAAGATTTTTAATGTTTACCAATGTTAATTCCACCACCAAAGGATTATACACAGTAAGAGCATTCCAAAGGGTGTAACAGACTTTGAAGATGATTCCGAAGATCTTGAACAAGGCACATGGAGTCAAAGCACACTTTCCGTAGAGGTGGCCACGGACAAAGCTTCTGGTCACTGTGTGCACACATCGGGGACCACCTTCTGCGACTGAGGAGAAGCATCCGTGCCATCAGTGCCCCTCAGACCCTGCCATGCCGGGCCCTATGCGTAGCTTGTTCTGTGGGGAAGCTGTCGCCAGTCCCTTAAGAGTCATCCTCCTAATGTTTAGCCAGCTTCTTTTGCCTTACACAGAGTCCAACTATCCTCAGACCCCGCAGGACTAGAAATTTTTGTCCCCATAAGTATATCTTCTCCTGTGAAGTCACCTATTTTATTGCTAATTATTCTTTGCTGAATTTATGTCTTTCGAAGAAGCAGAAACAACTTCTGTGCCTAGGCCCTGTAAGTTTTATATGACGGAGTGGCGCTGAGTGGGAAAGGCGGGGTTCATGTTAGTCAGAGGCCTTGGAATGCAAACTTCAGATGTGGCTGAGAATTTTACTGCCGGTATAATTTTCCTTTAATCTTTTCATAAGCTAAAAAACTCCCAACCAAAAAAGATTGGAAAAAATGATAGGCGCGTCTCTAAAAAAATCCAGGACAGGAATTGGTCATTGGCCCCGCTTACCTGTGTAGGTTTACAAGTCACATTAATCAATATCCTGTTTCATCGCAGATGTGGAGGAAGTGAAAAGCCTGGATTCCAAAAGAGCCCTAGAGTCCTGGACAGTATCACATTTCACACGCATGGAAAACAAAGCGGAGAGAAGGGGGAGGAAAAGATTTACGTGTATCTGAAAGCAATAAGGATGAGAAACACACAACGTGCGCCATCAAAGTCATGGTTGAGAAACCAGAGTTGAGCGCCGCTTAAAGTTTTCTCAATTAAATCTCACCATCACATCATCATAAATTACAGGCACACATCTTAGGGGAGAACAGCATGGTCTGGGGTCCCGTCTGGTGGGCGGCCTTCCATACCACACCTGTGTGTGCATTCCCTGCCCGCTTTGGGACACAAAAGTTTACACCCCTTTCTCCCTCTCCTTATATGGTCTCTCTCTCTCTCTCTTGCTGTCATTGTCTCTCTGTGTCTCTCTCTGTCTCCCTGTCTCTGTGTCTCTGTGTCTCTCTGTCTTCCTGTCTCTCTCCCTGTCTCTCTCTGTCTCTGTCTCCCTGTCTCTCTGTCTCTCCCTGTCTCTGTCTCTCTGTGTCTCTCTCTGTCTCTGTGTCTCTGTCTCTCTGTCTCTCCATCTCTCTCTGTCTCCCTGTCTCTCTGTCTCTCTCCCTGTCTCTGTCTCTCCCTGTCTCTCCCTGTCTCTCTCTGTCTCTCTGTCTCTCAACAGCCTCTCATGCCTTTCACGGGAGACTCCCCCCCTGCCATCCGCTTGGCCTTCGCTGACCTATCCTGGGGACCAGCCTCTCCATTAGGGGTTGTGAGAAAACAAAGGTGCCACTGATCACGGGGAGAAAAGAGGGTGAGCCCTCAGGACAGCGAATGGTGTTGAGCAAAGCCTTCAGGCGGGAGTGCTTGCACCCGGTCACCACCCTCGGCCCATGTCCTGATTCAGGGGTGCTGTGCACCAAGGCGGGCACGGGTGGAGGGGCGCGGAAGAGGCAAACCAGCCTCTGTTCTCCTCTCCACAGAATCTCTGCAGGTTTTTTCTTCTTTTGTTTTAGCGACAAGCTGCTTTTCAAGACCTGGTCAAATGCTTCTTTGCTTGCATTCAGCAGGGCCGCAGCTGGAGGTCAAGTGCCAGGCTTTGCAACTGGGTTGACCACAAAACACAATTACTGCTGTCCTGCTACTAATCTGAATCAGTTATTTGCCACTGTGGTTATTTTAAGGCCACCTTGTGACTGCTGCTGGCAGGTTGGTGAGCAGAGGGAAACAGGAAATGAATGAAATCATTTATTACCATTGAAAATAACAAATTCCAAGGTGTTGGGTCCTGGGGTCAATAGCAGTTGGTTACTGCAAAATGACGGAATGGAGATTTTCCAAACACCAGGCTTACCTGGAAGAATTTTCCAAAATTTTTATTTTGATGTCATGGAAAAATACTAATTTTGAACCGGTTTCCTTGGTGCTGAACACGTCCTTAAGGAAAGATCAGCCTGCAAAGGACTAACACAAGCACGATCATTGAAAATCCTCAATTTGCTCGCCGTCGATATATCCTGAGAATAGGAGACAAGGCCCAAAGTATGGAGGAAGGTGCTTTTCTTATGTACCCAAAACACACCAGGCCCCACAATGGGTGCTTCCACAATGCCTGTGGTATCTAAGGTTATAGCCACCTCAGTGGTTAGACTCACCGTCTTACAGATGGGGGTAAGACCCAGGCCGCAGGGGCACCTAGGTTCACACTGCTCCCCGGCAGCGGAGCTGGGCCTGACACCAGGCCTTGCGTTTCTTCCCCGGAGGGCAAGCCTATTTCTCAGAGACCTCGCTCCACACAGGGCTGCTCAGGAGAGAGTTCAGACTTCGGTGGACTTTAAAAAAATTTTACAGTGAAATAAGAAGTCACATTTAATTTAGTCTGATAAATTCTCTACCAATCATATCTGCCTTGAAATACACGCGCGGCAGAAAAGAAACACAGCGAATGCTCAGTTGCAAAGAAGTTGCATCCCAGGAGAAGACGCATGGCTACTAGCCCCAGTCAGGATTGGCCCCGCCACACACACACACACCTGTCCCATCGCCCTTGTTGCTCTCTGAAGCACTCTGCAAGTCCTCTCTTGTCACCGTCCTTAGCTGCCCCAGGGTGGCTGCCTCGGCGTCCTAGATGATTTGATATGCTCACCTTCCCTGGTCATTTTCACTTTGGGGAACTGCCAGCCGCTGCATGGTGCCAGATCCCGGGAATGAGGAAGAAGGAGACGCGGCCTCGAGTGGGGCGAGCTGCCCTTCCGCTGGGTGGCGCTCGGGAGCAGCAGTCGCCGTATGTTTAGCTCAAATCTTACAAAGACAAAAGCCAGACTTTCCAGCGCGGCTTCAGAAAGCGGCAAGAAGGATGGGGTGCGCGTGCGCAGAGCAAGTGGGCGTGTGGTGAGCAGGGTTACACGCCGACATCTCTGACGTTTTTGTAAGGAAGCGTTCGCCATACATTTTGATCTCCGCTTGAATTCTGGGCTAGAGGGCTGCTGGAGAGAGAGAGACCTGTTCCATTCCCCTTCCTTTGTCATGGATCCTGGGATTTTTTTCCACGATGGAAGAAGTAAGGCAGCGGTGAGTTGGAAGAGAAAGGCAAGCCTTGAAAGGTCTCATTCAAAAACGCAAAGGGGCCAGGGAGATAGTCTGACAGTCTAAGCGCCCGCCTGGCAAGCCTAAGGACCCAGGTTCAGTGCCCAGTACCACATGCCATGCTGTGGCCAAGCCGGCCACCAAAACCAGGTGTGGTGACTGGCGCACATCTGTAATCCCAGTACTGGAGAAACTGAGGCAGGACAATTGACATGAGTGCAATTGGTGCACCTAGACCCTGCACCAAATACATAAACAAACAGAAAAAAAAGCGCAGGGTCTTTGACTATTCCTCAATAACCAAACAGGTGGAAAAGAACTTATGAGTGAGGGTGCCCAATGTAGGAGCCACTGAGATAGAACTTCGACCACGGCTGCTGGTCCCACTACAGGGAACTGGACACACACACATGCGAAACCCATCTGCACCTGGGGGCCACTCAAGTGGCCTCCAAGGGCACTGCGTGAACACGTGGCAGGTGCCCGGGGTCATGATGCAGCCTTGGTCCCTGGGGCTTTGCAATTTCCCAGAGCGAAGGAATTTTATTTTTTGTTAATGACCTTGGAAATATTAAGTGGAGTAGAAATCTGTATTATTCGCCCACATCTGGTTTTCTCCCCCTTCGAGCGCACAGAGAGGACTGTGCTTCTCCGTCCCTTGCAGATGCTCGGAGCTGGGGCCTCTCCGGGCAGTGGACAAGGGCCATGGGGGTACATACCATTCTCAGGTAAGAACCTGAAATCGCCAGTCGCAAGCGTGGTGACTCTGTTGCCTCCTGATCTTCTCTCTGCCCCCCATGTTGGGTCATGGGGTGAGCCTTTGTCTCTGAGCGGGAATAACATCAAACAAAGCCTCCGGCAGGGAAATGGCATAGAGGAGGAGAGGTAATAGACCTGTGACGCCCGGAGCCACTGAGATGTTTGTGCCACAGCTTAGCGGAGCACAGGGCGACTGGCACACGTGACAAGGCCACCCGCCCAGGGACAGTCTGCTCCCCTTCCACAGGTTTGGGATCAGAAGTCGTTTTCTGACTAAAGGCTTCGCCCGGCAGCTCCTAGGTACAAGCGGGACGACCCGAAAGGCTTCCATTCTGTGTTCTCTAAGGCACGGATTCCACTTCTCGTACTATGTGTAGTACGTCAATTCTGCATGACGAATACACACAAATGCATTATGCAGATAGATTGTGTCTATCATCACTGTCATTGGACTACCACCATCCCCGCAGCGGGGATTCCTGACTTTTTTCCCAGCTGTAACTAACTCCTGGCATTTGATGACAATTAGATAAATGGTCACTGAGACTAACAATGCCCAGCTCTGCAACACCCCTTCCCGTAGCAGCACCTTTCACCTTGTTTCAATTTAAAGACAAAGGTGCTTATGCTCAACGCAAGGCCCAGAGGGCTAAGCATACTCGCTGGATCCACTTCAAGCCTCAATAGCCCAGAGTGTGTGGCCTTTTTCTGTGCTAATCGCTTTCTCTGATTTATGTGACTCGAATTCAAAGCAGCATTGCCAACCACTGTCCTGCTGGGCCGCCTCTACCAGGCGAGGGCTGTCTAGGCAGGGCAGCCGACTGGTCCTCTCTCACGCGCTGCTCTCTGCGGACTCAGAACCCGTTTTCCATAAAGCTTTCACGCCAGCAGGTGCAGGGATCCACCCTGTAGCCCAGCGGGTGCCGGGAACCCCTCAGCCCTGCAGCCTGCTTCTGGGTCGGGCCACACTCCGAGGGCTCTGGCAGTCACCACAAATGTTCACTCCCCCTCTTTGTGTCCCTGTGCTGTCTTGGCCCACAGGCAGCTCGCAAGGACAAGGAATTGAAGATGCAAATTTTAACCAAAAAGGACAAAAGCGGATGTGGATGGGGCCCTGGCAGCTGTGCTGGAAAAGGCCCCTGAAGCATCCTGGGATGGGATCTGAGCGAATAGGGAGAGGGTGGAGGGGCTGAGAGCCACGTGTGCAGGAGCTGCAGGAGGCTGGGTGGGAGACGGACCTCGCGATCTATTCAGCGAGCCATAGGCAAAGGTAGAATTCAGCTGGAGGGGTATAAGGAGCAGGCAGTATGCTACGAGAGGTGGGGTGCTGGGGGGCTGCAGACATTAGGGTCCACCTGAGCAAGCCACCAAAGGGTGCTGTCTTGGTTACTCTTCTCTCATTGCTGGGACAAATACCCCAACATCCAAAATGAAGGAAGGAAAGGCTTATGAAGCTCACAGTTACTGGAGGTTCCAGTCCATACTCGGCTGGCTCCAAGGCCGACTTGCACATAGCAGAGAGCAGCAGTTTGTGGCGGTGGGAGGCAGCGAAACAGCAGGAGCAGAAGGGGGAGCAGTGAGCACAATGGCCACAGAGTCGAGTGTGTCGCCCTGAAATTGCGTTCAGGCCGTCCGCCCCAGGCTGGGTGCAGCACTCACACCCATAATCCATCACTGCATCACGAATCCATCGCAACTCTAGAAGTCCACCCCATGACTGCATGAGGCTTCGGGGAGATACCTAGACACAAACTATAACGGATGACAGAGACTTCATAAGCCCAAGAGAGACAAAGAAGGCAACTGGGGTCCAGGCCACAGATGCAAGTGAGAGATGCTAGCTGAATTCTGGGCAAGAGGAGCCACTGTGGGCTGAGACAGCTCCTGTGTTCCGAGGGCTGTAATAGGCCATGAGCCTGGACTGATGGGATGGAGCCTGAGGGCCGTGGCATGAGAGCGTTCATGAGGGTGTTCAGACTCACTCTGCAGTGTCCAGGGGCTTCGTAGGGCTTGGGGAAACAAGGCATGGCTAGCTCAGGCTTGGTGTTCGAGCAGTTACTATGGCAATAGAGGGGTCGGGGGAGGACAAACTACTCAGAGGAAGAGATTCTCTTGCTCACCTTTGGGCACCCTGCCCCCGAGTCTGTCAGCTCTGCACCTTTTCCTCTTCCTTCTCCCAGAATTCCCTGGACTTCCAGGCATTTGCTCCACATATAATCTCTTTGCCCATTTACAATGAACCTGGAAAACCAGAGGGAGGAAAACCATCCCAGTTAGTGGCCGGGGAGTGACAAAACCTAAAGGCATTTGCACAGTGCTTGTGCTGTGGGCCTGGGCAGCTTCTTGATGTCAGCACGTATGAAACACTGGAGCCTCTGCGACTTGACATGCGGTGTGCTCCAGCTAAGAATCCGGAGGCCACAGGGGTAACGAGATTGCCTGGGACACGAAGAGGCAGGGTCAGGCTGAACACCCTCGGTCTTGTCCTCTGGTGCCGTGCCTGCCCCTTCAAGCCACAGAAAACCCTAGTGCCTGGTCACATCCCATCTTTATTCAAGTCTGGGCCCAGCTCTTGGGCTGTAATAGGCCAAGAAAAAAAAAAAAATCAATGAATATTGTTTTTTATAGCAGCCCTAGAATTTAATCAGAGCTTCCGTTTCTCAGGCCTACTTTTGATGGTTTTTCATACATTTACAGAGAAATCGCGGAAGTGTGGAGCATTGTAAAGATCCCTGTGAGGAGTGTTGCTTACCAGGGGACTACTTAAGTCGCATGCTTAAGGCCCTGGACCTGATAGGTTGCACCCCAAAACTAAAGAGGAGGAGAAAAGAAAGGAGGAAGGACGGAAGGAAAACAGAAAGACTTAAAATAGCATCTGGCTTAATTATGCAGTCTCTACAGTTCTTCGACTTGATTTTGTGCAATACCTACAGGCTGAAGTAGAGCACAACCTTGGGCCAGTACACAATAAGATGTACGCCTTCCCTCACCCATCCATTCACCAAAGAGAAGCGCTCAGGATAAACCCAATTTTAAAAATGCTTCCAGGCCTGTGAAATACCTGAATATTTTTTAAATTCTCTCCTCTCCTACTTTCAAAGGCCTTGCTGCGATTTAGCCTTCAGGGTGAATTTAGCGCTCTTGCCCTGGACTTACTCAAAAGTCTGCACTGGACCTAAGCAACCACGTGACTCATATGGAAACCCCACTCCACCGCCTGCCTGTCCTGCACCCCATAACCTGCAGTCAGCTCAGCCTAAACCTGTGCTGGACTCCGAGCTGTCCCTCGGGGCCGTGTGTGCAGGAGAGGCCACCGGGCCAGGGCCAGGGATCACTGACAGGCCCCAGAAATAAATAGCTTTGGTGGAAAGTGAGCTGAGCCCTGGCCATCAATTACCCGAGTGGACTGTGGCTTCCAGCCCACCTGGTTCCCATCAAGGTGGGTGTGCTGCGTGTGGTGGAGCCCGTCTTGGTGGGGGCGAAGCCCTGGGTGAGTCCTTCCTTCCCACCGCAGGGAGACGTTCTGCTCCTTAGAGCCCTTTACGCTGGTCCCCTCCCCGTGTGTACCGGCTGAGGATGTCACATTCAAGAACACATCCCTGTGCGCCTGTCTTCAAGCTCTTCCTCCCTTCCTCAAGGTCTCTGGGTGGAGCCGGAGATCAGCTGGGGTGGGTACAGGATGAGAGGGAGGTGGGGTTGCAGCCTCCCGGGTGCCGAGCAAGGTCAAATTCCAGTTTCACAAAGGTTGATACATCACCGGTTACTGGGTGTGAGAAACAGTTCTGGGTAAAGCTGGCTGCCCTAGAGCATGGATGGCGAACCTTGGAGAGCTTTGAATGATACAAACAGCCCTGGCGGCACGTGTGCCATAGGCTCGCCAACGCTGCCCTAGAGAAAGAGGCATCGTAGGTACCAGCCAGCGGCATAGCCATGAGCAGCGGACCGGAGCTGAGCTGGGGGGTGTTTGGAAGTGGAAGGTACCAGGTACGGGTGCCTGAGTGTGAGCCAGAAACCAAGTTTAAACAGTTTCTCCCTCATGTCTGAGTTCATTGCTCATTTTAGAGGCACTGCGTGGAATAAATATTCAGCAGAACTCACTTCACTGGTTTCTTTTTACTTTTTATGGTGTGGCCACAAAGCAGTTTAAAGCTGGGAATGTGGCTCACGCTACGTCTCTGTGGGACAGTGTTACTCTTAAGAATAGTGGGAGGTGAGGCAGTCCCGACCTCCTTAATCCTGTTCCTGCTGCCGCAGGACCTGGCTGTCCCCAGCATGACGGCACTGAGACACTCTTCAAAGGGACCCAGAAAACTCCCGAATCCTCCATTCTCCCAAATCCCAGAGCCAATGAAATGAAGTTCTTGGTGAGGAGGTGACTCTACGGATGACTCTTCCCTGTATTGTCACCGTCTTCATCCACAGCCAAACATGGTGGCATTCGTCACTAATCCCAGCACTTGGGAGGCTGAGGCAGGTTGACTGCAGGGCAGCCTATCAACTCAGTAAGACAGCAGAAGCGTTGAGGATGGAGATCCTCACAGAGGCCCCAGGTTCAGTCCTTGCCACTGTGACAAAAAGCGCCTAACCTGAACCAAGAATTCTCTCTACTTACAAGTGCCCTGCAGCTCCCGCTGGGCCTCCCAGCACTGCCTTGGCCTTGCCTGCTGCTCGCCCTTGCTGCTCACTGGATGCCCAGCTACACATCACTCCTGTCTCTTCCCTCACGATGACGACAGCCTTGTCCCGTGATTCTTGTCCCCGCTAAGTTTTGCCTCTGTTTCCTTTCTTAACAAGGCTTCCGGAACACCTGGAGTGCAACCTGGCTCTGCTGTCCAGGTCTCCTCCAGCTATGCCGCATCGTGAAGCTTCGTTATGTCCCATGGCATACACTCAGGGACTTGCATAAGTGTTTTGTTCATTAATGTTTCCCAAGCATCCCGTGGTAGATTCTCAACTGGTATTTTGAATAACTATTGTAGAAAGCCTGTCCCCTGTGTCGTTATCTTTCCCAGACAAATCCATGTCACCTGCTTCTGGAAGATTCCAGAAGCAGACCTTTGCTCTCAGGTGCTCCTCAGTCCTATCCAACTGAACTTGCTCCATTCCTTCCAGAGAAAATCTACCAGATCTAGGCAGCTGTGGAGCCCAAGTCTATCCAGATACCCACAGATCATGTTGAGACGCCAACCCCAGTGCCACAGTGACATGCGGTGGCCTACAGTGGCCTACTGTACCATAAGGGTGGAGGCCACAGGAAAGGAAGCAAAGAAGCCTGAGGGGCCTAGCTGACCCCCTCTTCATCCATCCCCCCTGGTAGACACTGAAAGAAGGCATCATCTTGGAGACAGACAGCAAGTTCTTGCCAGACGCGGCGTTTGCCAGTGAGTCCCCAGCCTTTATTATTTATTCATGGGAAGAAAATGTCTATTACTTACAAATCACCCAGTCTAAGGCGTTTGTTGTGTCAGCAGTAATGGACTAGGACATGTTTGCCAGCGTTCAAAGTCAGTAACATATGCAAAAGCTCAAATACAATTTATGGTGGGAATCTTTAACAAGCCTTAGAAGTACTGCTTTTCTACAATGGAATACTTAGTTCTAAACTTGTTGTAATGAATCATAATCCAAACCTTTTTAGTAGGAGAGAGGGAGAGAGAGAGAGAGAGATGATAAAAGCAATGTTTTATTCATTCTTTTGAATTCTTCAAGGCGGTTGTTTTCAGAGAGAGTTGATATATAAAACAAGCTGAAGTTTGTATTATCTCAGGCCTTGCAGGAATGCCTGAGCTGAGATCCAGTTTGACCATAGACAGGTAACACAAGCCTTTCTATACAGAGCTATGCAAGAGTCATCCACCTCAGCAGTCCTGCGGTCTCTTTCACAAAGCTGAAATCTTTCTTGTTTGGCCAATAACAATCTAGTAAGAATCCAACGTGATTTCCCCACCTTAAAAATTGTAACAGAAGAAAAACCTTTTTTGCTTTGAGTAAGTGATTTAGCTTTCTTTTATGAAGGAACAATGACCATAAGGTTTCTAATGTATTTGTTTTTTGTGGTGCTGGGGACCAAACTCACGACCTTGTGCATGCTAGGCAGGTGCTTATACCACTGAGCTATATTCCCAGCCTGATCAAATATATTGGAGGTTTTTTTTGTATAAAATTGACCAAAAAAAAAGTTTAACTTGAGGCCTCTCTATGATTTTTGTCTTGTAACATGTGTCACCTTTGCCTCATCCAGAGCTCTGTCCCTTGACTAATTTAAGAGATACACATTCTTTTGAAGACACTTGGTATCGAGAGGTCAATTTTTGCCAAAGTTCTCAACTTAATCCCCAGATTCCCCATAATCTGGCTCTAGAGTGTCTTTCTGGATTGAGTCTAGCGAAATCCTTACATATCCTTCTTTCTTTGGCTTCTTCGAAACCAGTCAGAGGAACTCATTCCTAAAACATACACTACACCCCAGCTTCTGACCTCTCAGCCTTAATCCACATCCATAGGTTCTCTTTCTTCTGGGCACCCATTTGCATTCCCAACTACTTTTTACAAGGGTCTATTTTAAAGTAATTTTATACTAATAGAAGATGTCCAACCATCTCATATAGCCCATCCAAGCTTCATGTCATATCATCTAGCATCCTATAAAATAGCAAACTGATCGAAGCAGGGAAAAAAAACAAAATTACTATCAACTACAGTTTTTGTATTTCCTCCAGAATGTTCTTTTTTCTGTGTGGGGTACCATCTTGTATTAATTATGATGTGTCTTCCTCAGGCTCCCCGGAGATGACATGGTCTTACTCTTTCCTGGGTTCGCACTACTTTGATGCTCACAAGTAGAGGTCAGGAACCGCTGTGCCTTACCTACATGTCCCCAAGAACCTGCTGCGCTCACAGATGGAGCTTCGCGAGGTGAGTGGGCCGTGGGAGCGCGATACTTCTGGGTGGGAGAGTCCACTGAGACGTTTACAGCTGACGGTGAGCCTGGCAGGAGGAGGCCGGTCACCGGGACAGTCCATGGCCCTCCTCCCCCCTCGATCGCTCAGCTCTCTGCCATGTCACGAGCCACTTTTCCTCTGCCTTGCCTCTCTGCCGTGCTTCCATGCCTCAGAGCCTGCTAATTGCATACTGGAAACTCTACAAATAGGAGCTGAAATAAACCATCCTTTCTGTAAGTTGTTGGTCATCAGGCATTGTGTCCCAGGGACAACAGAGCAGTGTGGACTGTTCTGTGGGTAAATGGACTTGCCCAGTGTGTTCTTGTTGGGAGCTGCAGGAAGCCAGGAAGTTGATCAAATGTGTGCAGGTGGGACTAGGCCTCAGTACCTACAGCGAACAAGCTGTCCCAGTGCTGAGAAAAACATCCTGTCTGGTTCAGGGCAGCTATTAGTCGCTAAGCAACCTGTGTCATGCAATACAAACGTCGCAAAAGTATAAATAAAGGATCGTTTTTGTGTGCAGCTGACTTAGTCTTACCCATCAGGCAAACTGGCAACCACCTAGCCCAGCTTTTCGTCTTCTTGTCTATCTTTCTTATTGCTGCAGCATGTCTCCCTGGGGTAGAACCATCTGCAATCAGTACATGTTCTCACGCTTAGAATGAGGCTCTGAGACTAGGGGAAGAAGGCCTGTGGAAGGTGCGTGCCTGGGTTCTAGCAAGCCTCCTCGCAGGGTATCAGTGGTAACACATGACCCCGATCGCTTGGGCAGGACAGTGTCGCCCAGGTGTTTCCTACATCTCCTCCTGCACACAGCTCAGAGAAGTCAGCTGACACCCAGGTACAAAGGGTGGAGACGTGCAGTGTGCACAAAGCCACCTCTCTCCGTGACAGCTGTGACCATCCCATACTGCAAACCCAGACTCAGCAGAATAAAAATGTTTAGCAAAACAGTAGGCCAACCAGGCCATGCTGCCGGGAGGGAGGCATTGCAGAGAATTTGCGAGCACACTGAAACCACAGTTAATAAACAGGTGGTGGGGGGCGCTTTTGAGGCCCGCTAGCGTTACTTTAAGCTCAAATTAAGTCCTTTCTTCTCCAGTTGATTTTCTAACCATAAAAATTTCTAGCCTCTGGCTTCCTTACATGCCATGTGTCCACCAGCAACTGTCTCCCGAGATCTACGTGGCAGACACCTTCCCTTCAGGGTCATTCTCCAGTGGTCATTCTCTAGGATTTGCACATGCTGACATACGGACTGGCCTTCTGAGTGTGATCCTACCACCTCCTCACTCAGTGACCAAGATGTACCGGCTGTGGCATGGCCGTCTGTGATGCACGTGCTTGCACATGTGTGTGTGTGTATGTGTGTGTATAGGTGTGCAAATCCTGCCCCCTATTGAGTGGAAGAGCTGCCATGGCTCCCAGAGGCAGTTGGCCTGTGTCTGTATCTCAGGACTGATGACCAGAGCTATGAGCAAGCCAGTTTTGCCTTTCAGAGCCTTGATTCCTTTGGCATCTGATAGCAAAGGTTACATCTAGCAGTCAAGCTTATTGGAAGGCTTAGGTTGCTAGAGGCAAAGCCAGCAGAGTGTCCGCTCCAGGGGGACACTAGACGCCACCTGGGTCCTCATCCATCGCTACGGGCACCAGGATGAAGACTGTCACTTGCAGGTGGTCTCAGGGCTACTTGGAATCATACACATTCAGGTCTCCAGGCCTGCATCTCTGGACCTTTCAGAGTAGTCTATTTTGATCTATTATGTATATTGTTTTTAGCATGAGATATTAGTTTTAAAAAATGAATTCTATTGATGGGCATTTACACAGTGGTGTATGAGTCAGCTACAAAATGGAGTAAATTTTAGTCTTTTGTTGATAAATGGATGCAACTAGCGAACAGACGCTTAAGTGACATAAATCAGACCAACATGTGCAAACATCATATTGTCTCCTGAGGGTGAAAACCTAAAAGAGAAAAATAGAATCTGAAGGGTACAATAGAAAGTAGGAAGAGACAATGAATTTATTCAAAAGGAAGGAGTTACTGAGCTGAGGACAGGAGAAGGAGTTGGCAAAGAGATTTACCTATGTGTGTAAGCAGCACGGTTTGGACAGTTGTGCCGCACATTTCTGCTGCTCTATGGAAAGAAGCAGTTAACGCTTTGACTGTTTCATCTCCTTTGTTCAAATGCTTCTCCTTCTTGTCTTCTTAATCCCTTACATATCTCTTTTCTTTCTTTCTCTCTTTGTCTTTTTGAGATAGGCTCTCTCTATGCAGTTCAGGCTGGCCTTGAGCTCACTTCTGTAGCCCTGGCTGATCTCGAACTCATACCAATCCTCCTGCCTCAGCCTCTCAAGTGCTGGGATTACAGGTGTGCACCACCACGCCTGGCACACATTTCTTTCTTTCTTTTTTCTCTCTTCTTCCAATTTTATACACACATATCTCATAATATAAACAACTGGCTGGAGGACAGCACTGCACTACAACATGTGTCATGAAATTCATATTACTTTGTTAAGTGAAAATCTGTATCATGTAATTTTTTTCCTGCTTTAATTCTAATTGATACTTTAAAAAAAATAAAGGCCATCTAATTCTTTAAAAAAATCAGTTCTAGAACTTAATTCTTAGATTACATTATAAAGTTAAGGAAGAGGAGGGCCAGCAAGATAGCTCAACAGACTAAATACCTGCTCAGGGGACCATAAGGACCGGGGTTTGATCCCCAGCACCACATGCCACCCTGGCCCTGCCCTCAGGCGCACTGAGCCAGTCCCCAAGTCCGGGCTTGGTGGCACATGACTGTAATCCCAGTGCTGGGGAGGCTGAACACAGGAGGATCACTATGAGTCCAAGCTGTGCAGTGAGACCCTGTACCAAATGCATAAAAAAAGAGAGAATCAAATACATTTTTAAAAAGAGAATAAAGGGCTTATGCTTTTGACATTCCGCAATGCAAAACCTAAAACTGTACATAAAATTCATATCCGGTAACTGTTTAGCCAACAACGGCACTGAGAGCTCCCGGTGGCTCCACATCTAATGCCAGGGTGACCCCTCAGGGTGTGCCCAAAATGTTCCATAGATGACCGACACCACAGGCTGCTCTTCCAGTAATTCTCTTATACACAGCGTTGGCTTTCTGTACACCTGGCAATGGGAGGGTATCTGTGCTCGTGAGACCCTCTTCTGTGGTGTGGAGGGGGCTGAATATTGAAATTTGCATCCAGATTTCTGCACCTGATAGATCTTTATCTATAGTGATCATGAAATGCTATTTTCTGAGACATCCGTGCCCTTTACTTAATGGGCACAGGGCCATTTGTAGCTTGTGCCTCTAGTAGGAAGGTGTGGTAAGTGGCTGTGCTCACACTTGCCTTGAGAGTGACAAGGCCCATCAGGCAAGGACAGAGCCCATGTTCTTGAAGAACACCCTGAGCAAGCAGGAGCCTCAGGAGTCTGTGACTTATAGGTTGTGCATTGTTTTTCCGTATTCCTTGGGACCGGAAGTGTTTCAGTTTGCATTTTTCCCCTTCAGATTGTAGGATTTTGCGCAGTGAGTTTTCTTTGGAACAAGACATAGGTTTAACCAGAAGACTCAGTTGTGTTTCACACCCAGCGTTTCTAAGTTGGCCCTTATTTTTAGGGTTCCTGCACTTTGACAGTTACACAAGGCCAAGGTGGAACTGCGTGTGTGTGGCTTTGTGTCAGCGTTCCTAATGCTCCGGATTTCGAAGTATCCTGCATTTTCCCATTAGGAATCTTTATCCTTTGAGATGTTGGACATCTTAAGGTGAGCCGTGGATCTTCCCAGCACAGAGTGACAAGCGAGCTACACCCTGCTCCTCACCCCAGGACAATGGAATTGCAAGAGAGGTGAGCAGCCCTGGGGACCCCACTCTTCGCGAGAGAGCTCACCCCACACCTCTCGGAGTTTGTGCTCCATCACAACATCCAGGTCATCTTCACTTTATCTTTGCTCAGTTTCCAGGGCTCCACCTTCATTCCAGGATCCAGGTACATAAAACCTAAGGCAAAAACACCGTGAATCCCAGAAGAACCGAAAACATCATACCATAGCGATACTTGTGCACCTACGTTCATAGAAGTACAATTTGCGACAGCCAAATCTTGGAAACAACCAAAATGCCCATCACCTGAAGAATGCTTGAGAAAGATGTGGTATTTTCATAAAATGGAATATTACTCAGCTTTAAGGAATGATAACTTAGAAGACTTCATATATAAGTGGATGTGTCTTGAACATATACTGATAAGTGAAATAAACCAGACCGACATATGCAAATAACACATAGTCTCCCTAGTGTAAGAATTCAAAAGAAGAAACGAATGAATGAATGAATGAATAAATAAATAAATAAATAAATAAATAAATAAATAAATTTTGGGGGGTACCAGGAATCAAATTCAGGACCTACGTTTTCTGCATCCTCAATCCCTATAATTTTTTTTTTAGAAGAGTGCTTAATAGGCAAAATGCATTTGGAAGAGTTACAAAAACTAAGGTTTATTGAAAGTGTTGAAGTTTAGTTATTTAACCAATCTTACATACCTATATCTATTAATCTAAACAAATTTAATAATGAAAATATGTAGTACAACCACTGTTAAATTTTTGTTCTTGTTTTGGAATTCTGTACTAGATGTACTCTTGCTTGTTACAGTTTTTCTGTCTTTCTTTCTTTCTGCTATACTCACTCTTGTCTTTTTGATATGTACTGCTCCTGGTGTAAACTCAGTTACTGTCATTCTCTCAAGAGTAGTACTTGAAAGTAAGAGACTGGGCCAAAAACCATATTCTTGAAAGGCTACAATTTTGTATTTCCTTGAATCTCCAAATATCTGTGTCAAAATTGTGTACGTGCTTACTCTTTAAAATAAAATTTTAAATATTCAAAAAAACCATACCCTGGAAATAGCACTCCATCATGTTTTCTCTGAAATTTCCTTTGCTAAATAACTGAAATGCACCAGCACTTGAGGCAGGATACCGACCAATCAGGAAGAGGGTGCAAGTGCGCGGCAGAATATCGACCAATCAGGAAGAGGGCGCAGGTGCGGAGGCGTGGATGAGGACATCCACAGGGACAGGTCAGTCTTGACACGGCCCAGCTCAGACACCAGGGAGCGTGAGGCGTAGACTTCTCTGTTCAAGGTAGAGAAAGGAAAATTCAGTCTGCAGGCTTCTCAGTCCTCCAAACTTACCCAAAGCAGGCCGAGGTCGAAGGGTCGCCACTCTCCTCGTCCTTTTAAACACACCCCAGCCACATAATCAAACAATCCCAGCCTGGGCTGCTGGCTTTCTCCTGATTTTGATTAAATGAGGCAGATTTGCTTTCCGCAGCTGCTGGAGCCGTTTCCCACAGGCTGGGTGGTCTAAGACACCAGAAACGTATTCTCTCACGGCTCTAAACGTTAGAAATCCAAGATCAAGATGTTGGTGGACTTACGTGCTCCTGGGGACATCAAGAATGTGTCCGAAGCCTGCCTTCCAGTGCCAGCGTTCTGTGGCTGCGCCCTCTCCACGCCAGCACCTGCTGGTTCCCACCTGTGTCCCCCTGCTCATCCCACAGAAACAGCAGTCTCAGGGGACCCTGTTCCACTGTAGCCTCATATGGATAATTTCACTGCAATTGACTCCGTGTCCAAGTAGCGTCACGTCGGAGGTTAGCTCTTCAATACATTTTCTTAGGGGTAGAACTCAGTGGAGCGAGCAATGGGCTAAAGTCAATGTCAGCCCTGCATCCTCGGGGTGGTGTCCACTTGGAATGACCCATCTCCTGGGCAGTGTTGGCGTTGATTGTGAGCCTGTCCATGTGGGGCAGAGGAGGGAGGGCTCAAGAGGTGAGAATAGGTCCACTGTAGCTGAGCCCAGGGCGGGGCGGACAGACAGTGCAGGAACCTGCTGCTGGCAATAGCAGCGGCGAAAGAGCACCCCAAAAGGACAGTTGGAGGCCCCGGGGGCCCAGGAAATGGAGGCACTTAAGTTGCCAAGTGGAAACGTGCACATGCTTGGGATCAGGTGCCCCACCCTCGTGACTCCAGCCTGTGTCTGCCGCCTGTGTGTCCTGCTTTCTCGAACGTTCTTGAAAATGGACACAAAGCCACCATGCTGCTCTGCCCATGACTCGTGGCAGTACGGGCTGCAAGCTAGAAGACACAGGCAGGCTGGAGGGGTGGGAGAAATCCATGGTAGAGTTCTGAACATCTAGGGAGTTTGATGGCTGCGGGGCCCAGGGCTGGGGAGGATGAAGGGACGATAGGGGTCACGTCAAGCCAGAGCGCAGGAAGCCCCTTTGCAGGACACGTCTGCCCAGAACTGTCGCATGCCACTGCGCACGAGGGCGCTGCTTGGGCGGCGGGTGCGAGGGTGACGGCCAGCCTGTGCTCGCTCCGCTGTGCTGTGAGCCTGCTGGGCACACAGTGGATTCCTCCTTGCTGCCAGCTCGGGTGTGAGCCCAGAGCTGCTGGGTGTCTGGAGCTTGAAGGCAAAACTAGGTATCTGCATCGTTACGTAGGGTCTGTTACTTTTTAGAAGTTGCCTCCAATGTTGAAAAGCTTTGTGTCACCCATCGCATTGTGTCTTCAGGCTGTGTCCTCCCTGTGTCAGGTTTGTGTGGAGGGATGGGGCGGTGACATCACACCAGAGCTTAGGCTCTTGGACTGCACCAAGGAGCATGACCCAGCCCCTGCCTGCAAAGGTATTCAGGGTTGGTTCCTCCAGTGCCAAGCTCCCCGTGAGCCCCTGCTCTTATCGCCACCCTGCCCCACCCTTCCCAGGCCCAGTGCACAGTGGCTCCTGGCTGGACTGCCTGATCTGCTGCTCCATGTTCCTGAGCACCTGCTTCAACACCTAGACAGTGCCACTCTGAGGCTCAAACCTGGGCTTCAGGTGCTCGAGACTCCTTTGTCACCTGCAGAGGTGGCCAACAGCTTGCTGCTCCTGTCCCAACAGGTTGAGAAGCGGTGCCTAGTAACTCTACAAATCCTCAGGGCAGCCTTCACCCTTGGGAACCAGAGACCCTCCTGAGCACCTCCTGTGGACCCAGGGGGTGCCAATAGCTGCATTCTTCAGTCGTAGATGACTGGGAGACGACCCAGAGCAGTCCCTCATGTGCAGATGAGAATGCCAAGCTTGAGCGAGAGAGAGACAGAGAGACAGAGAGACAGAGAGACAGAGACAGAGAGACAGAGAGACAGAGACAGAGATAGAGACAGAGACAGAGACAGAGAGAGACAGAAAAACAGAGACAGAAAGACAGAGAGACACAGAGATACAGAGACAGAGACAGATGCACAGAGAGACAGAGAAACAGGCAGAGAGAGGGAGAGTTAAAGGAGGGAGAGAGAGAAATATTTCTATGGCCACACAACTAAATATTCACAGAACAGGAAAGGTAGTGTGTATTTGTGTTTTTTGTTTAGATTTTGAGCTTGAGAGAATTTTATGCTTTTAGTTGAATCTTTGAACATTGTAGAAATTAAATTAAACAATGCTAAGTAATAAATGTGTTCTTAATTGATTTGGCAACGAAATACAGTTATTTCTGTCGGAAATAAAATGGAAAAATAAAAATATGCCAACCAAAGTCCACCCACAATTCTCTACCCCATCGTTGAAGGAAATAGATTGTATTAGAAACATCTTGCACCGGATGCAACAGGAGCGTGTTTATTTTTCCAAGGAAGGCTCGCTTTGATCGCCTTTGGAGAGAACCTGACGGACACTATCCGGGTGCCTCTTCTGGTCTGAAGAAGGCTGGGCCTTGGCCAGTCGCCCCCCCCTGCCTTTTCCTCCCACATGCTGTGCTGTGCTGCAGGCCTAGCCAGAAAAAGATGGCTGGATTTGACTCCTACTATGAGCACTCTGGGACCAGAATACTCCTTGTTGTATAGATCTTAGAATCAGTACCACACCCATCACCTGAATGCTCTCAGCAAAAGTTGGCTGAATTCGGTTGGTTTATCATGCCACATTTCCCTGGGAGAATTCTGATGGCACTCAGACCAAAAGGTCATCTCCACATCTGCTTGTGTGTGTGTAGCCCGCTGGAGGTGGCAGAGGGGTTTAAAGTACTGGAGCCAGCAATATAAATGTTATTCTAAGGAAACTCGAGTTGCTTATGGAGAACACTGGATGGAGAATGCTGGGTGGATCGAGCACGTATCTATAAGACAACTGATTCCTTGAGTTCTGAGGACACTTGCAGATACTCTGCTTCTCTCTGACGAGAAGTCTCACGTGGAAGAACTTGTAGTTGGAAATCAGGAGATTCGGCTCAGCAGCAGGAGCAAGTCAGCACTGTCTGGGTCTTCCTTGGCACTGTACTCACCAAATCTTCTCCCAGGAACTTCCCAGAGGGACTCTTCTCCATGGAGGACCTGGGGTCACTTCTGGCCTCTGTTTTATTCTAGATCAAATAAGCCTCAGGCCCCGCCTCTTTCTGCCTAGCCGGTGGAGCCTGTCCTGTGTGACGTCACCACCAGACCACTCCAGAGGACTTTCCTAGTAAATCTTATGGGTAAACCCAGGCAGAATGCGATGACGAGTGACACACGTCTTCATGGATGCTAGGGACAGGTGAAGACACCGAGGCTTCCGAAGCCTACGTAGGGCCCTCTGTGTCTGCTTCTTTTCCCTTTCCTTCAGCTGAGCCACCTTTCTACTTCCAGCTTCTTGTAAAAGAACCTCTTCTCTGTTTTGCAAGGTGGATTGTTTCTGCCTTAATGCAAAGAAGACAAAGAAGGGTCTTGGAATCAGCTGAGAAAATCCCAGTGGTTACAAGCTTTTGTTTCTGGTTATACTAAAATTTGAAGCTAAGGGTTTTTTTTAATCTCTTTATTTTTGGCTCCTCTCAAACAGCTGATTTCTAGCAGTTCTTGAGCAGTTAGTTCCACAATGTTCGAACTTTCTGCTCCTGAGGAGGCTAGTTTCTAAGGAATATCGGGCAACAAGAAGATGGGTGAGTAGTCCAGAGGCCCCACCGGGTCAGGGAGCAGAGACCAGAGGATCCCATTCCTCCGGCCAGGATCGTGCAGTCCCTCGCAGCCCGCCCACGTGGAACTCCCACCTATTTACTTCAGTTGTTTACTTATTCGTCGTCATCTATTTACTGCTCATTGCACACTTAGTCTATGCTCCCGGTGAGTTGTTTTTGTGCAGAAGACTGAGCAATGGGCAGGACATTAATCACATCTTTACAGAGTTCACTTTTACTGGCAGAGGAAAAATCAATCAAAAGTGCAGGAGGTCGAACATCTGTAGCCCAGGTCTTCGTCTCAGTCTCTGTCAGCTGTTTCCGTTATTATGATCAATAGCATCATGGATTTCACGGGGAGGAAGAGAGTGGGTCTTGGCCTCATGGGACGGTGCTTGCAAGAAGCCGCACTTCAGGAGGGCTTGCATGTGTCAGGCAGCGGAGAGGGCATGGCATGACTTGCCACTCCTGGTGGCCCATGTCAAGCTGGGGATCGAGTGTTGGTTCCCCAGAGAGCTGACTTGCATGGCCAGTGAAGAACCGGCCTTCTGCTGTTGGAAGCAATGACTGGAATGTGGGGGCGATTACGGAAGCAGCTGCAAGGAACGTCCACACATCAAGTTTTATACAGTGGAATGACAGAGAGCACACATTTGAACCTCATGCCCCTTAATTTCAGCAGGATGGGCCGAGGAGGCTACCTGATCATTCTTACGTGACTGCTGTCATAGGAAGGATTAGATTTTGTTCAGTCAAAGAACAACGGTGAGCTATAACTCAGACAAAGCAGCCAGAAGGAACTTCTATGAGCATCGCGTTCCTGTTACAGTGATATCCGAGGCTGCTGACAGTACTGACAATGTCCGGCTTATGGCAGTTCACCTCCTGGCTTCTCAGCTCTACGACGGTACCAGAGGATCTGTCCACCTTCTCCTTGCCCTCAGAATTTTAGGCAGTCAGTCTCATGATCCAGTCAATGCTTTAGTGTCACGTGACCACCCCACGGCAGGCCAAGGGGAGTTCCGTGGCAGATGGGCATGAGGAGGTCAGCAGAGGCTGTGGCCTTTGGAAGATGCATCCGGTGCATTGTCAAGCCAGCATTCTTCAGCCCCAGGTAGATTACCAGGAGATGGCCCCACTGTCACCTGCAGGTGCCCGTATTTACCAGGAGTCAACAGAAGGCAGAAACTCCACCTGTCCTTTGTCACTTGCAGGCTTACCCCTGATATGTTACTGCTTTCCCATATTGGAGGGGCAAAGATAAGGCCTGTTCTCAGGGGCTGATAATCCAGTAAGACCAACACGTGGCATCTCCAACCCTATCCCTCCACACCGTGGCAGTGGTGTGGCCACCCCAGAAATCACTGATGATGATCGTAGATCTCATGGTGGCCTGCGCATGCTCACATGAGAGTGCCAACGTCTGCCTGCAGGCACGCCAGAAAGCCTAACTTTTAAGTTGATTGTAACATAGCGCACACCAAAGCCTGGCCAGAGAAACGGTGTTCACGACAGAGGTCTAAGCGGACCCTTGCTCATCTCGCCTCAGACCTCTTGAGTGGCAGAGACCATTGTGCTGCCCCCGACTCTCCGGTTTCCTAGTAACCTCTGGGCTGTACACAGGAGCATGAACGAGCAAGGCTGAAAGGAAGCAGGAGGCAGATTATTGTTTCCGAGGCAGTGGCAGGACCACAAGGCAGGCAGAATGCTCTGGTCGCTTCCGGGTGTTGGGTAGGAATTGTCCACCTTGGGCCTGGAAACATGGACAGAAATCCCCCCAGACCCTTGTAGCACCCGAGGCCCCTTCGAGACCCAAGGCGGTTCTGGTTCCTGCTGTGCCTGGGTGCTCCTGAGCCCCAGACTTGCTCTGTTCTGCTCCTGCTCCAGTGCCCTCTCTGCTCGTTCTGTGAACACGAGCGTGTCCTGCGGTGCACTCTCCACCGCTCCCATGCTTCCTTAGGGCGCATATGGCGTTCTTAAGACTATTTGCGCACTGCTTTCGGCATTCGGACTCCAGGAAAGTGCAGATTTTGTTTCGTTTTGTTCACTGTACCATCCTCAGCCCTTGGAACAGGGCCGGGAACACAGAGTGTGTGTGTATAATAAATAATGTGTGCGGAATGAACGACGACGTGGCGACTACATGTATGTGTCACAGCGCAGTTACCCTCAGAGCGGCCAGCAGCCTCTGCATGCCATCTGCACGCAGGCGCTGTGCTGTGCGCTGCTGTGCGTCACCTGCTCAAGCTCCCCGGCACAGACCCCGCCCAGGGGAGGGGCGACCTGGAAGGCCTCTCTCCTCATTGCTCCCCCGGGGGCCGTATCGGGCTGGTGACTGGATGCTGCAGCACCAAAAGGGAGGCCCCGAGCCTTCCTCGCAGGGCTGGAGCAGCAGCGCCCTTCTTTTGGTTGGGAAGCAAGAAGCCCTCGGTCCAGGACACAGCGGCAGTCTTCCCCGCAGTAGGGGCAGACCTGGCTCAGCGATGAGGCCGCGGGAAAAGAAGGCAGTAGAGAGCGAAGGACAGAGCCTGTGCCACGCTGACCTCCCCAGCGCCGGGCCAGACCTTACCGGAAGTTCATCCTCCTCTGCTCATCTGTAGAAGCCTGTAGGCCCCTTCATCCCTTAATCCAGCTTGGCCTGTCTTTGGTTCCTTGCAGCTGAGGGTACCTTAGCTGATCTGGGCAGATACTGTTTGGTAACTGGGATCTCCGGCAGGTCATCGGTCTTCTGTCCCCTCGGTCGGCATGGCTGAGGGAGGACGATACAGACTCCTTTTAGATTTGTTGTGGAGAGTCAGAGATAATGCAGAGCAAAGCCCGAGCCTGGTGCCTGGCCTAATAGCACCCCATGAAGCCCTAAGACCTGAGGAGGAACGGAGCACAGTGCTTTGTCAGAATGAGCCGTACCCGACCTCTCTTCCACCCCTGGGAACGCTGAGGCGCTGCTAGTCCCCAGAGGCACATGTATATTCGTTGCCAACACAGCAGCAACCTTGCAGAACCCAGCAGACAGGAGAGCATCGCAGCAGTCTCTGTACCTGGGGCACAGTGCCACGCCAACCACATGGCAGGAGTCCCCTAGAAACTTGTGGAACTGAAGAACTAACTTGTGGGAAAGGAACCCAGGGAAGGAGAGAGATAAGTGGCTAACTGCTAGGCAGCAGAGACTCGGTTAACTACGCTTCAGGAGCGAGCAAGGCCAAGAGGAAGGGACGGACACCGCAGGGGACGATTAATAGCCCGTGTGATCCAGTTTCTGTCCCCACACGACTGCTATCAGGTTTCTTCTAGGCCGTGCACACAGCCTAGTGCTAAATATTTACCAAGGATTACGGCCTCAGCCAACCCTGGAAGTCACGTTTGCATCTGACAAAAGAAAAATCACAAGGAACTTGAATCAAGAGGGTCAGGCCCCGTGTACTTACGTTTCAGATTTAACCAAATATAGCTTTGCAAAGAGACATCTCCAGTGCATTCCCAAAGCATTCGTCTTCCCTACATAACACAGGCGTGCGGAAGTGGAACCGCTCCAATAGAGGACAGAAATGAATGGCTGAAGGTCCTTGCGCACGGCCCCCAAAACGGAGCGAGCATCTTGGCATCGCCTCCTCGTGTGCGCAGAAATATTTCACTGTTTTGTCTTCACCAAAAGCTGTGTGCGGGGAACAAAGCCTGTATTGTTCTTCCTTTTGAGTGTGGATTAGTGTTGGATTAAGCGATTTGGAGGAGGGCCTGCGCAGCAATGTCATTATTTATGTGCTGGGCAGCCGCAGTCATGTTCCAGGCACAGGGCTACCTAGGGGCCTTGGAGATAAATGAGGCCTGAGTGCTAACCTCACGGAAATTATGTTTTTATTACGTCACACCGACTAATTGGAGCTTGACTATAATCAAGTTTAGGGAGAAGGAAGGCAAATGCGTACACGGAGACAAGGTCAGCTTGGGGATTCAGCATTTTTCAAAATTTGTGTTTGTGTTTGTCCCTACATGGTGACTCCCCTCACAGCGGGGAGCTGGAGTACTGCTCCTTCATCCTTTCCCCTTCCTCCTGTTTCCTGCTGTGTTTAGCTGCAGTGCTGCCTCTCCTGGGGCCGAGCCACCTTGAGCCCAATCGTCCACACGGCCAGCCACATCCTCCACGCCTGTGGGCATCTGGTGCTCCCCTGCAAGGCCCCAGGCCACAGGTGGAGACACATGCTCTGCTTCTCAGAGAGTTGAGGTGCCTGGGCAAGTAGGAAAGACCAGGACCGCCCATGAAGCTCGCCGAACAGAGCTGAGGGGCAGGCGGCTCGGGCCAGGACTTCTCTCTGCGCCTTTCTTTCTGTGCATTGGAGGATCTTTCTAATCTCGCCACATGCAGGATGTGGCTTGTGTGGCCAAAGGGAATCTTGATGTTCTTTGTCAAAGCCTCCCACAACCACGCCTGTCCTCCTCTCTGCTCTCTTCTCATTGCCAAGGTGCCTGCAAGAAGAATGCATCCCTGAGGGAGACCAAAAGCTGCCGCGTGACACCTGGCTAGAGTTCTGCGGAGCGGGATAGGGGAAGCATCACTTTCCAGGCTGTGCATCAGGGCATAAAGTCTAGGAAGGGGAGATGGCCATGGAGGCGCTCCTTCTGGCAATGCACTGGTGAAGCTGGAGACTTGGTGGAAAGCTCCTGGAAGAAGTAGCAGGCGTCGCGGCAGGAGTGCTGCCTGCATCTGGCCGAGGGGCGCTGGAAGGAAGACGTGGCCTGTCCCAGGTAAGGGATGGGTCGGCTTCTGCTGGTGCCCAGTGGTGACGGCACACCTGCGTCCCACGCTGACTGTGCATCAGGCACTAGGTTAGTGCTTTACTGATGCCTTCCACTCCTCCTCTATCCGATCCAAAGTCTTTCCAGCCTCCAGTTATTATCTTAATGGTGTAGATAAAGATACTGAGACTCAGGAACAGCCCAAGAGCACATGGCCAGAGCTCAAACACATGTCTGTCTAATTGACTCTGCTTGTAACCACTATGTTCTACCACTTCCTCAGTGGGGAGAAACTACAAACTGATAGCAGGATCTATCAATAAACCCTTATGATCTCTTGTGTGTAGACTGTTTGTGGCTGCAAGTTATGCAATACGCTTTTTATGCCACGGAGCACACTTTTATTTTTTAAAAGTCCTTTGTCCTTTCATAAAATATACCTGTAAAGCAATACATGCAATAATTCTGGAAATGAAAGACAGGGATAAAAATTTCAGCTAGTAACTGGAAACCATAAAAAATTGAACATTACTTATTTTCAAAAGAAACAGCTAGAAACTCAAGAACTGAAAAATGCAATAATGAAAATTAAGGAGCTAAAGGGTGGGTTTAGGAGCAGTAAAAAGTTTGGAATAAGAACAGAAAGGTCCTTAAATGTATAGGAGGCTTAGCATGCACCTAGCTGGAATTGCAGAGGGACAGTGGAGAAAGTTCAGCGGTCACTCTCTTCACTGAGACATGCGCAGCTTCTTCACATTTTTCCTTTTCTGTCGTCAGGGTGCGCTGTGTTCGCTACAGCAGCATGTGTACTGGAATGGAAATCAGGCTGTGTCTTAGAACTCAAGAGATCTCACTAAAAGTGGACTGCATCGACCAACGATCACCGTGGATGAGCTTATAAATCTTCCGTGTGCAAGCCAGCCGGTCAGTGCTTGACCATCACAGAGGTAACAAGAAGTGCTCCTCCTTCGCTCGCTAAGGCAGAGATGCAGGAAGAAGTTGCTACTGCACCACTTCCCCCCGAACTCAGGGCCCATGACTGGTGGCTTTAAAATCCTTTACGGAGTCCATGCAAAGACAAGATGGTTCTGAAATGACAAGAGTATATTCTGGAGTTTTTAGAATTAGTTATGAGCTTATTTTTTATTGGTTATATACATTAAGGATGCTCATACATTTGATGATATTATGAACATAATTAGACTATTTTTATTTAGGAGATTGTGGCTGAAATATTTCCCTAACTGCTAAATTACCTCCATCTATAGGTTCCAAGTGTTAAGTGTATTCTAGTGAGGAGAAAAGAGGAAGGCAGGCAGGAAGGCAGGAAGGGAAAGAGGGAGGGAGGGAGGGAGGGAGGAGGGAGGGAGGGAGGGAAGAAGATGTTATTCTCCGAAAAAGAGGTTATTTTCAAAGGAGTAACAGCAGAGCTGTCACTGGCCTTGACAGAAATGTTTGAAGTATGCAGTGACGTCATGACATGCCTCAAATGCTTCTCAACCTACAATTCTACAACCTGTGAAGCAGCCATCAATAGCAAAGCTAGGGTTGTGTGGTTTCTTCATGGCGCCTGCCCTGTGTCCTCCAGGGTGGACTTTTATCTTGGTTTTCCCTTTTACTCTACCCAAGCTCACACTGAGGAGCCAGTTTCTCTCCATGTTTGCTTTTTTCAAATACATTTTGTCATTGCTTAAAAAAAAAAAAAAAGGAGCAAATGTGTACTTAGACAGCTTCAGATAACAAAACCTTAGAGAACTCACAGTAAGATCTGTTCAAAACACATATTTCTACTCAGGTCAAAGGAAGAGTCTCTAGGGCAACTGGGAAGTGTAGGAAGAAAGCCACCGAAGTGCAAGAAGACTGAACGAAATCCAAATAAACACGCTGTGAAATGCTAGCGCCTCTCTCTGAGGGTTACCATGGAGCAAGCTCAACAGGAAGCAAAAGAGAGATGCTAAGAAGCATGAGAAGTGTGGGGGTCTCAGTATCACCTACAAGGAGGTAGGAAAACCAAGTCCCTTGTGATTCTGGTACGTCCTCAGCGAGAGCCACGGTTCCTTGTGTGGTCACCAGTGAAGAAGAAAGGCACACATGCGGGCTAACAGAGAGAGACAGAACAGGCACAAGTCCCAGAGAAAGTGATAAGGGGGAAAGGGAGGTATAGAAAAGGCAGCACAAACAGAAAGGAAAGATTGAATTAAGCCATATGAAATGGTGGGTTTAAAAGGAAAACAATATTTGATATTGGCAATTTCTCATAACTCAGCCTCGAGTACAACGCGGACTTAGAACCCAAACACGTAGCAAATAGTGGTCATGCTGGTGTCAGCAGCTTTCAAAGGCCAGTGAAACAAAGGCCTCAAAAGTACAGGCAGCAAAGACACTGGACATAGATTACCATCCTCAGCCAAACCAGTAAGGCCTAGTCAGATGTTTCGGGATACGCAAGAACTAAGTATGTTCACTGTCCACACATTTCCCATTTAAAAATTACTCAAAGAAAAACTATCAAAAAAAAAAAAAAATCCAAGCAAATAGAATAACACGAAATACAATAACAGTGGCAGCTGGGTGCCAACTAAGCAGTGAACAAAGACATAGAATGAAACTAAGAAATGCCGCTCGGAAGATTGCTTGTCAAGTGGCAACGTTTTAATGAAGAGCACTGTTTCTCCATTTCAAGTATTTTGCCCAGAGGAATCTGGCAGCGTCTACAACGAGAAGGGAACACACGGGTGTCTGGTGGGGAGAGGCAGGAATGTGGTTCCACAGCCTACACAATGCTGTAGAACTCTTCAGAACAAAGGACAAGGCCCCAAGCTCAGGAAAGGCCAGGTTGAGCAACTCTACCATCTACTATAGACTTCCTGAGATCAAATCAGGTTACTAAGTTGTATATCAATGACATCTATAATTATCACAATAACAACAATCATTATGATAATTATAACACCAAGAGTTCTTAAGATTGTGCAATAGAATGCAATGCATTATATAATAACATAACTAAGAAAGACTGACGATGGAGTATGGAAGGATGTGTGTGTTACAAATCCCAGGGGGCTCTTGCTAGTTTATTTTTTTAGGTAAGATCTGACACATTCCATTTCTAATAAGCTCTGAGTCGTTCTTTCCTCCTGCCTAGAAACTTAATATTTTCCCTTTATTGTCAGTGATTTGATACTTTAGGAAAAAATTCCACAAGAAAACTTATTGATCATGTATTTTATGTTTGCCATGATTAACTGAAGAGAAAAATCACCAGCTGTATATCATTGAAGCCCTTTTTGCTAGTTTTAATAACTAGCAAGTAAGAAGTAATGCTGAAATATATCTCCCCTTAATTGCTTCCTTATGGTTGTTTTTCTTGCCCTTTCGATGAATGAGAGGCTTTAGATTACTTTGTATTTTGATTTTTATTTATCTCCTCTCTGGTTTGAACTCCTCTAAGGCCAGAGCTCTTTTCACATGGCTGTGGTGATGTGAAGACATTCAGTTATGCATTAGTTTTCTAACATTTGATGCTCACTTACTAGAACCATATTCTTCAAAGGCTGGGATCACAGTGGTATTTAAGCCGCCCAGTCTGGTTGGAGTACTTCTGAAAATGCTTTTCCTTTTTTGAGAGAAAGAGGTACAGGTGGGGAAAACATTGCATTTTCCTTTTTTCTTGATTTGAACATAAGAAGTGGTCAGAAAAGAAAACAACCCAAAAAAACAAAAGAGCCACAGAAATTCAAAGAAAACACTTCTGATAATCGTTGAGCTGAATAGCAAACCTTAGCAACTGACTCAAGTTTCCAGTTCGGTGAGAAAGCAAGTCTTCCTTAAGCTGGTAGAGTTGGGTGCACTCTTCCTTGCTGCCATAGGCAATTCTGACTAATACAGCCCGTGCAAACAATCAGGAACTGGCTATTTCCCAGTGACATTATCAAGTCCTTGTAATAAAGGTTAATGATTCTATATGGTAGATTTTATATTAAGCATAAGTAGTAAATTGGCGACAAGACTTGCAATTTTTCTTTGCTTTCACGAACAGAACTAGAGCCGGGCATGGTGGCGCACGCCTGTAATTCCAGCACTCGGGAGGCTGAGGCAGTAGGATTGATGTGAGTTCGAGACCAGCCTGGGCTACAAAAGTGAGCTCAAGACCAGCCTGAACTGCATAGTGAGATCCTGTCTCAAAAAGACAAAAAAAAAAAAAAAAAAAAAAAAAAAAAAAAAAAAAAAAAAAAAAAAAAAAAAAAAAAAAAAAAAAAAAAAAAAAAAAAAAAAAAAAAAAAAAAACAGAACGAGAACTGATGAACCAAAATCTCAGTGGCTGAGATTTGGATCCAACATAAATTGGAACTTTCTAAAAATTAAAATATTCTAGTAGTGGCATGTGTCAACTGGCAAAGAGATTGGTTTCTTATTCATTAAAATTTTTCAGGAAGCATTAGGAATGCCATGCAAGGGATTACTGCACTGCATGTAGAAGAGATGGTTCATAACATTTCTTCTTACCCTAAGGGTCTAACATTACTTTTCAACAATGAGAGCCTGTGATACTGTAAGAAATAAATATTTGGTGTTTGTTTCTGGCACAGAGTTTCTAAAGCTCTTGGAATTTCCTAAGTGCTCAGAGCCGACACGTGAGAATGGAAGAGCTTTTGTTGTTCCTAACAAGCCCCCTCCAACCACACCTGAGTTTAGTTTAATGAGGTGACTTTTGGAAAGTCCCAGGTAACCACAGGATGGGGGGGGCTGGTTGCCAGGGAGCCAAACACATGATTAGAAGGATGGGTTGAGGGCCTGGAGATGGACTTAATCATCAATAGCCAAAGATTTAATCATTGTGCCTACACAAGGAGGCCTCTATAAAAATTCAGGAGGGTGTGGACAGCTTCCAGGTTGGTGAGCACATAGGATAGGGGTGGTGTGTTTGGGAAGGAATGTTGGAGCTTCGCTCTCCCTGTCTCATCTAGCTCTACGAAGCTCTTCATTTGGGTCTTCGTGAGTTGTATCTTTATAGTAAATGGGTATAGATGAGCGTTTCCTTAAGCTCCCCAAGCCACTAGCACATGGCCAATCATGAGAACCTCATGAGAACCCCAACTTGTACCCTCCAACTTGTAACCAAGATGGGCAGATGGTTGAGTGACATGGGCTCCTTAACTTGTGATTGCTATCTGAGGTAGGAGATCATCTTCAGGACGGAGCCCTTGGTCTGTGCTCTGAACAAATTCCAGGTGCTTAACGTTATACTTCAAGGGTAGGGTAGTTGGTGCCCTGAGTTGGTGAGCTGGTTACTATGGGGAAAACGTCTGCCATCCCGTGTCAGAAGTGAAGAACAGAGGGAGTGTTTAGCTGGAGAGAAATAGGGATTTGCCTGCTGAGAAAACAGGTGTTTCACACAGGTTCAAAAGAGAAAATGCTTTAAATAAAAACTTTAAAAGTTATAACCACCCTCCCCCCAAATCGAAAGACCAGAGCATTTCAGTTCTTCAGTCCCAACTAAGGTTAGGCAGAGCAGAAGTTACAGCAATTTCACCAGACTGTCACTTGTTAAAGTGAAATACTTTATTTACATATATTATTTTTTCTTTTCTCTATAAGTTAATAAGCATAGAAAAATGGGACTTTAGTAAATGATGTAGCTCCTAAATATATCGCCAGGATAGATTTACATAGAACTATAAAAACTGCCTATCAGATATGTTAGACGAGTTTAATTGAGCACAGAAAAGGAATTCCGCACCTTTTAGCTAAATATATCCTGTAAATAATTATGGTTACAATTCTAGGTGATTATTTTGTAATCTTGACATTATAGGAAAGTCTCATGGGTTAAGATGTGATTTTTAAAAACTTCAACAAAAGATTTTTTTATTTTTAAACGACTCTTGTCAAGCAATGTGGAGCTAAACGGCCTTCTGCCCACACAGGGCGAAACTGCACACAGCCCTCTCAGTGGATGACTCATTTGCTACCTGAGAGATGTGGGACAGGCGACCCAGGCCACTCCGGGGGAGGCAGGACATGTTTGTGAAGATGATTGTAACAGGTGACATTTTTCATTGCTAGTTAAAAACTTCACGGTGCTATCTGTACCAGGTTGCAATTGTGTTGTCCAAGATTATGTAGTTGTAGTCCCTATGGGAAATGCAAGTGTGAACTATATTAGGGCCTCCGATGAGAACCGCTGGACACAAGTGCGTGGGGCCCACTGCGGTGCTAGGTGGTGAGGCTCCCAAGTAAACAAGAGCGGTGTGACTTTGGCCTTCACAGAGCTCCCAGTCTAGTTGCCACGAATATGCCACAATGAAAATGCAATGCGAGTTAAAAGCACTCGTGCCTGTTTTTCCTTTTACATAGAAGCCTTCCAGGGAAGGCTTCTCTTAGACACTTCTGAGACACCAGCACCTCAAAAGAGAGGCTCCCTTTAGCCCACATCTGTAGTCTACAGTTGGCCAGCAGGGAGGGAGGCATGGTGAAGGAGTCTGCCAGAGGGGAACTGCTCTCATGGTGGTGACAATGGGGGGGGGGCTGGAGGGGAAACTGAGCCTGCCAGGCCACGCCCCAGAGAGGAGGGAGACAGAGTCGGCCAGGCCACGCCCTCGAGCTCCACCTCCTTGGACCCGACCCCACCTTCCAACACTTGCTCACCCATAATGCCATCGGGCCATTGCAGACCTAAACCATCGCAGAGTGGTTTCTGCTAAATATTTATGGTAGCACCCAGTGAGTAATGATTTGCTCTGATTTTAAGGAAAAGAGCATGCATGACATTTCCAAGCTCTGTGCATAAAATTAAACTTATCATTCTGAATGCAACTTTTTCAGTCAAACTTTTCATTGATTGCCTAATGAATACTTATAATGAGTATTTTTCTGCTGGGCTTTTTGTTTTTGTCTGAGCTATAAGGTAGTTTCATATTTGCCTTAATGCTGCCTTTTCATTTACTCTGACGTCGTTTCCAGTCATTACTGCTTTAGTAGCATGCAGCCATAGATACCTGACCTGCTCTTTCACGGACAATGTTTGAATACAAAATACCTCACTTGCTATGGGTGGGTAGTCCTACAACTGGTTTCAGAGACACAGTAAAGAACTGCTTATTTGCGACAAGTTTCCCCTCCTTCCTTCAGCCCTGCAATTTTCTTTCTAATGATACTTTCAGTTGAAAAATATTCTAAATCCAAAACACTTTCATTTGCTGAGTCATGCTAAGTTATGCAATATTATGTTACATCCCATCTGGCATTAGATAATACAGTCAGAGGTAGAATGTCCAGCTATTAACTGAATGTGTGTTTTAGGTAGAAGTAGATACATTTGAAGGTGCCATCTATAACTGACAATCTATCTTGCAAGTGTGTTCTGTAGATATTCTTTTGATGACCACTAAAAGATAAATATTTGTGACACCCATTGTACTAAATTTGCTTTTCCATCCAAATGTGAAAAAGTTATCAGCACTCATTTGGAAAACTTGTTACGTTTTGAAAATCTGGTACCAGCAAGTGTCTGGAGCATGCCTTAAAGCAACTTCTGTTTACAGACAAAGCCAGTACGATGTGCACAAACCACTGGGAAGTGTGTACAGTTTATAAGAAAATTACCAAGTCCTTTTTGGTGGGCATTGCTAAATGAACATTAAACGAATTGAGGGAAAAGCTCGAAAAACTTTCCTGTCTAGCGCATGTCAACCTTCTACATCCAGCCAGCCGTGGCTGACGGAGGCCCTTCCCTGTGGTCACGAGGGTCTGACTGGGAATTAGTTTACTTCTGCAAATGAATCTCACCTGGAAATGTCATTCTGCATCACAGCTGTATTGTCTTGGTGGGCAAGCGATGGTGCTGAACAGCTGACAGATGGAGGGAACGCTGACACGAGTTCCAGCTAATTCTCACAGCCGTGCTTCCCTTAGCCGTGGTGAAAAGTTAGCATCTAATAGTGGGGGGAAAGGATGAAAACTACCCAGCACCTGCGAGGTTGGACCCCAGGAATGAGTATCCCACGTTTTCCTCTTTCTGGGAGGGACAGTGAGCGGATGAGGGGAGTTACAACGACTTCCAAGTAAGCCCCAGCGTTCCTTACACCGTGTCCCCTGCCCAATTAACCCCTCCAAGCACAACACAGCTGCTGTCCGAGGACAGACCCGGCTCCAGGATTGCTGACCATGAAGGAGGGCCAACACCTACGTGCGCTGGGTTTCTTATTTTAGTTCTCAAGCCTTATCTTTTCAAACCTTCCTATGAAACAGAGAACAGAAATGGTGTATTTATGGACAATCTAAAGGTCCTCAGGGGCTTGGGGTGGGACTCAGTGTTACCATGTTGCTTTAGGAGGCAGGAGGCTCTGGATTCTGTCCCAAACACCAGTTTCCCCTTGAAAAAAAAGCTTCAAAGGATGTAAGAGTGTGCCTTTCAATGGCTGGGTACCATAAGCAGCTAATTAGCTAATTAGGCTTTTCAGCACTGATTCACAGTAGCAAAGGTAACTTAGAAGCACAGTGCTCTCTCATAGGCTTTGGAAACAAGAGCTGAAGTCAGGGCCAGTAGGTGCTCTGCTGCAGAGGCAGGTACTGACTGCCTGAATGATTTATACTCTGGTGGGAAGGTCTCAGTGTGGCTTTGCCACATACAGCCAAATAGACGCTTCAGGCAGAAGCATTAGCCTAGAGCTAAAAACTGATTTTGGAAAAGTCCACATGAAAGATGGCCAAGATACACAGACCTTGTTGCTGTAATTACCGCTGGGTCCTGCACCGTTTCTGCCTCAGACGACTCTCCAGGGCCTTCTGTCTCCTCCCAGCTTTGCTGCTCTTCCGTGTGAACCTCCTCAATCCCAATTCTATCTCTTCTTCTTCTTTAGTAGAGAATCACAGAAGGAATTCTGTGACCAGAATTGTGGAAAGAATTGTTTCTGAACTCAGGTCCACTGTATACTAGAGGATAGAAAAATGGCAGTTATGGGTGAAAATGAAAGCGATTGCATGGGACAAAAAGGTGAAGATAGAAACACAAAAAAACGTAGATCATGCCCATGTAGACAATGAAAAGGGCAGCCCTGGCCATTCTAATCCAAGTGTGTCTGAGCTGGGCTGGAAATTTGAGGACATCCAGCAGACAGTCTTGCAGAAGTGAGTAACAGTCTCCTGGGGCCTGCGCATTGGAAGGATTTAATTCGGAAATGCCGAAAGCCTATTTTATATCTTTATCTCAAGATTTAGTTTTAAAGAGAAACGAGGGTAGGGAGTTCAAGGAATCACTGTTACTCGATAAAAAAGAAATTTCAGTTAATCACAAAAAGAATTTAGCTGTGGTGTCTCTTTCTGAGCCTAAGTGCACAAGGGGAGATGAAAACCCACAGGTAATATTTGCATACAAACAATGCTTTGAGAGTTTGGCATTGCTGAGTTGGCCCCACGGTCCTCCAGGCTTCACCCGCACTTGTCCCACTATTGTCCTTACTTTCCGCAGCACCTCTGAGCTCCTCTTTCATGAGACTTTTTGGTTGTGCTACCCTGGCTGCCTTGATGCCCTAAATGATTGACATGTTCCTTTCACAGCTACTTATCACTGGCAAAGACTCAGAAGGTGTGCAGTGCCAGGTCGGGTAAGGAGGATGAGGCCGCGAAGCTCCATGAGCCTGCCTTAGCCAGGACGGCGTTCAGCAGCTGGGCTCGAGGTTGCTTCACTCCTACGTAGAAAGACACTCCAGGAAAAGGCCTCCAGCGCCTTTTCTACCATACCGTGAATGATTATCAAGTTAGACATCGAATTATATTGTACATATAACACACACAATAATGTACACAATACAGAATCGGCTCAAAGCCTACAGTTGCTCCTGCACTACTGATCTGCAACACGAGGCAAGTCTTGTGTTGTGCGCAGGGCTTCATCCAGCTGTAACACTAGGCGCACGCGGAAGCCTCGCCTGGGCTGGCCTTTCGCGGCCGAAACGCATCAGCATTCTGCCTTTCAGGACACGCACGGTGTGTGGCTGCGGAGCTCGATACGTGGTGTCGGGCGCACTGCACTCAGCAGCCCCAGCACGTTGGGGAAGTGGTCTCCTCAGTACGAGCGCCAAAGCACAGAACAGTGCGACAGAGGTTGGACTCAAGGTCCTGTTCTGAGGGCCCGGTTACCACCACTGCGACAGAGTGGGCTCCTCAGAGGAAAGATGCCGGCACCTTTCTTTCTCGGCCATAGGATGATGGCACAAGGGGCCCTTGAGCACCTGGGCCCCAGGACTGAGGAAGCACTCTTTACTCCCACTCCATGGCACTCCGTGACAGCAGCACAAACGGCTAGGACAGTATTCAGCTTACCGTTGGGCATGTAAGCGAAACCAAGCACTTTGAGGACATGTTCAACTAATTTTAAAGAAGCATGTTACAGAAAAACAAAATTTGAATCAGAAAAAAGTTGCTCACAACAGGTCCTATACTGGCACCAATTCCCTGTGATAAAGCGTGAACATTATATTTATGTTGCACCAGTAAACACTGCACCAATAAATTTAATTAAAAACAAACACAATCTGGGTTTTAAGTTTTGCTAAAAAGTATTAAGACCAGAATTAGCCTTCATGTGTTGAATGAGACTATTTCAATCTGATAAGGCAACACTCAACTATATTCTACCAGACTCTAATCTTAATTCAGTAGCATATTAATCTAGTGTTCTCAAACTGTATTCTCAAGGATGTTACTACTTTTAAAATAAAGGTAAGCTTTAGAGTTAAATTAAAACATGGCCATTTGTTTTGAGATTGCTAACCAAGAAACAGTGCTATGAAATACTCCACTGAAAGAGAAATAGAGTTTAGACAAATACAGAAAGATCTAATAAGTGGTTTAGCTATTGTAATAGTAGTAAGTTCATACTTCAGAATATGTCGCAATGAGCATAATTTTAAATGTAAGTGCAACAGCAAACTGCAAAATAGTAATGACCCAATCTTGTAGAAAAACAAAAAAACCCTAAACCAATTATGTAAGCTTACATAGGAATAACAATGAGTTGGCAAAGAACCTGAACTATTAACAGTGGTTACATTTAGGGATAACGGGATGAGGAGGAAATATTTCTAGAGTTCTGTATTGTTTACAGGAATAAGTTGTTTTTTAAAATAAAAATCACTTTAATTCAAATCAGCCTATGCTGTTAGACACTGTAGGGGGAGGTGATGCTGGGGAGCGTGTGAGGAGCTTCTAAGGGGCTGGTGATTGATTTCCTGTTCCATAGTCTGAGTGTGCATAGTGTGGGTGTCCACTTAGTGGAAGCCACTGAGTTAGATGTGGGATCTGTCCACTTCTTTCAAAAAGTTCATTTGCAAATGGCTTCCTAGTACCTTACTGAATAGCACTCTAATTCTAGTTAAACATATGTTCTCTGAGATGGAGGAAATTATAAAGATTAGAGCAGAAATTAATTCAATGGAGACAAAGAACACAATACAAAGAAGGAATCAAAAAGCTGGTTCTTTGAAAGATTAAATAAAATCGATAAGCTTCTACCTAACCTCATCAAAAAGAGAAAAGAAAAAACTCAAATTCAAGCAATAAGGAATGAAAAGGGCAAAATCACCACAGATCTAATGGAGAGTCAGATCATTAATAGCTACTTTGAGAATCTTTCCTCTCACAGAATTGAAGACACAGATGAAATGGACAAATTCCTAGAAAGGGACAATTTAGCAAAACTGAAGCAAGAAGATTCAAGAACTCCCAATAACCCAGTAACAGCCAATGAAATACAAAATTTAATGAAAACCTACTGACAAAGAAACGCACAGGTCCTGATGGAAAAAAATTTTGCACTGCTATAAACATGGGTGTGTACATACAGCGTTGTGACATGTATTTAGTTCTGGAAAAATACCCAGGAGGGAACAGCTGGGTTGAATGGAATCTCTACTGCAAGATAGCTTGGATAATTGTACTGCTGATTTCTGCTGGTCTACTGAAAGGAGCAGTTAATGCATTCTTTTCTGCTG
This sequence comes from Myocastor coypus, assembly GCA_004027025.1. Lineage (NCBI taxonomy): Eukaryota > Metazoa > Chordata > Mammalia > Rodentia > Myocastoridae > Myocastor > Myocastor coypus. Next base: position 2,037 of record PVJA010014575.1, on the reverse strand, counting down.
AATTCTACAAGAAGTTTATGGAGGATCTAATCCCAATACTCCTCAAACTCTTCAGTGAAATTGGAAAGGAAGCAATCCTTCCAAAATCATTCCTGGAAGCAAGTATTATACTGATACAAAACCAAAAGGATGCAACTAAAAAAAAAACAACTGTAGGCCAATCTCTCTCATGAACAGATTCAAAAACTCTCAATAAAATCATAGCAAATACAGCAAACCATTAAAAACGCATGTTCTGTGCATTTGTTTATTAGATGGCTTTCTTTTCATGCTTTCATTGATTTATTGCCCCCCCAGTTTCTCCTTAACAGAGTTGCATTGCAAAAGAATCACTAATGACTTGTGACAGAAGCCAGTCTCTACCTGATAAAATGACAGGGAAGAAAGTCATTGCCCTCACAGTACAAGTATGGTGGCCACAGCTATGGTGACTTCATAATCTCGCTGGGATTCTTCAAGTGCAAGCATTTCTTTTGCAGTAAAATACCACCTAGAATGAGACGTGAAAGAGTAGAAGTAAAAGCGACTGTTCAACAAGCAGCACAACAGACGGTAATGATGGGCCAATAAAGAAAAAACGGTGATCTCCTCTGTGACTGGCTGTACTGTTCTGAATATGAAACCACGACTATCAGACTGAGGAGGAACCACTGTACGCAGACTGTTCTACCTCGTACTTCTCAAATCGCTAAGATTTAGTGCTGCAATTTGTTTTGCAGGGTGGTTTGCGTTGGCGTGACTCGAGACCCTGCTTTCCCATGCTGGAGAACAAGCGCCTTCGCTTCCCCTCGCTGCTCTCCTCCTCTCCCTCCTCCCAGCTGCTCCTCTCCTTCGAACAGCTGCTTTCCCTGACACAGCAGCCACCGCACTTTTCAGATCCTCTTTGCTCATTCAGGCTCTCACGCTAGGGAGAGACTACGATGCTTACACATGTGGGTCTGATTTACTTCAGAGCATGTTCTCAAGGTGTAACCATTTACCTGTAGAAGTCTTCAGTTTATCTGTTTTTACAGTTGAGTAATGCTCCATTGCATAAAAATACTACATCTTTTTTTCCCCATTTCTCAGTTGAAGGGCATCTTGGTTGTTTCTAAGGTTCGGCTGTAACAAATTGTACTGCTATAAACATGGGTGTGCACATACAGCACTGACATGTATTTAGTTCTGGAAAAATACCCAGGAGGGCAGAGCTGGGTTGAACGGGATCTGTAATCCAAGAGAGCTTGGATAACTGTGCTGCTGGATTTCTGCTGGTCTGCTGAAAGGAGCAGTTAACACATTTTTTTCTCTTAATTTTTTATATATTTTTTTTGACCAATCTTACAGGCTTATAGATCTGGTAACCTGAATAACTAATTTGAAGAAAACAATATGCAGTACCACAACCATTGCTGAATCCCTACCATTTTGTTTAGTGAACTTTATCTTTTCTAATGTTTTTTAATTTTTTTTTTTACTATTTTTTATATTCTCTTTAAAAATATTTTTTTTAAAAAGTGCATTCAAACAAATATTTGTTGTATTCAGCAGAAAAGCAGGCTGGACATGGGCAGCTGAACAAGGTCCCAGGGTCACACTTGTGGCGCCATGATTCCCACAGCAGCAGGAATGAAGAAACTACTGTCATTATTATGAAGAAACCTAGGAATTTCTTTCAGATCTAGGTCTGGTACAATCGTCTGGATCAACTCTGAAATACAAACCTAAGAATCCACATCTCATATAGTGACAGCATATGTTGGGGTAAAGATGAGACAGGAACATGTGAGTTTAAAATCTACAACTTTAATGAATCAAGAGGCAAGGAACAGTATCAGTATTTTATTCATTACAGACATTTAAATAAAATCTACAACGACTTTATGGATAGCACTTACCTACAGCTGTACACTAAGGTACTTCCCGAAGCGACAGTCCCACCCGTGAGTCAACTAAAGCATGGATAGGAAGAAGACTCCGTATGTTGTGGGCCACAGCTTTACCACCTCAACATTCTCTTTATTCAAAAACAAAATAAGGAGGGTCTATCTCACTACT
>PVJA010014574.1:0-47166 GCA_004027025.1 Myocastor coypus | reverse complement strand
ATTGAGAGCCACCATCTCTCAAGTATGGCTTATGAAAAGAAAACAGGGCCAGCAGTCCTCCCTGAAAGAATCCTGGCAACCCTAAATGTCCTGAGAAGCACTCAATGACATTAGATGTGACTTCTGATTTTTTTTATTTTTATTTATTTATTTATTTATTTATTTATTTATCTTTTTGAGACAGGGTCTCACTATGCAGTTGAGGCTGGCCTTGAGCTCACTTTTGTAACCCAGGCTGGTCTCGAACTCGCACTGATCCTCCTGCCTCCGCCTCCCGAGTGCTGGGATTACATGCGTGCGCCACCATGCCCGGCTAAATGATTTTTTTTAAATGTAGCTGATATCAACAACATTGCAAAAGACATCTTGGTTTACAAAACCCAGCTTCTTTTAAAATTATAAATGTGTTCATTGTAAGCAAACACACGACTACAAATTGATCTTACTTCAGTACCAAAGCTGGTTGTACTTATGATTGGTGAAGATAGCTAATGGGCCCGCAGAGGGAACAACAAGCAAAACAAACAGAACCCAACTGAGGGCTTCACGAAGGCTTCCCACACTTGACATGCTGAGAATTGTCCGTCATCTAAACTGACGTCAGAATAAAGTTACTACATAGCTCATCCACTCAACATTCCTTTTACATCAAAAACCCATTTAATGATATTTAAGAAGTTTCCTCTATTGCCCCTATCCTGGATAAAGGCCAGCCTTCCACCTCTGAGCTGAAAAGTGCAAGTATTTAGGTTCAACCAGTCTGAATATGGCTATGTCCATGCCAAGGGAGCTTTACCGCCTGCTAACTCTCTTTTTCCCTACTTATTTTATCCTTATGTTGTAGGCAGCTGAATTAGATAGAAATATTCCAGGCAGTCAGACAGTGCAGACAGGGCCAGGCCCTCAAGGACGACATGGAAGACAAGGTGACTTTCCAACTAGAGACAGACACTCCTCCACCGTGGGTCAGATCTCAAGATAAGAGTAAACAGAAGCAACTACATACTTTCTTCAGGACAGGCATCAGGGGTTGACATGCTAAATAAGTATCAATCACCTTAAAAGAGCCTAGAAAGAGTCCAGAGCCCAAGCTCAATAGGTGGTGTGCTTGCCCACTTGCTGCATGACTTGCCTTCCCATTGGATCCCAGTGTTGATCAATTTTACCTGAGCAATGGTGCTTATAACCTCATTGGTTAACCATAGTTTTGTCCCACCTCATACCCACCTGAGTGAGTTCCCACGTCTTTTCCTCTATAAAAGTCCCTGGAAGAGACAGCTTCCAGGGGACACCCACTCAGAACCCCCCTCCTGTCTCTCTCTCTCAGACAGGAGCTTTCTTTCTCTCAATAAATATATTCTGCTTATTACCTCCGTTTGCTCCTAAAATTCATTCTTTGGTTTTAGAGAACACGAAGTTGTCCCAGGTACTTTTCAGGTTGGGGATCAATTTTCCCTGTATCATTTGGAGGTTCTCTATAGAGGTCATCCACCCCAGATCAGTTTTCTTCCTGCATCACTTAGGAAAAAAAAAAAAAAAAAACATACCTGCGTGTATATGTGGTATGTGTATGTGTGTGTGTGTTTTCAAAAGCAAAAGAGACCTAGCTTTCAGATCAACTGGGCTTCAGAACACATGTAGCCACATGAGCTTTGCCACTGCCTGGGGTAACTAAAAAACAAAACAGGATGTTTTCCTAAATGGAGAGGCTGGATTACCTTACTTTCTCATTATGAAGAATAGCCACCCACCTGGGGGGGTCAATGTTTTCCTCCAGAGGAAGAGCAATTAAGATTCAATTTAGGTCACTTAAACCTCCAAGTTTAAAAGCCCTTCAAAAACCTAATAGTCCTCAGATCTCCAACAACTGTTTGTACAATTCCTAATGTTTTTCTGTGTCCTTCACAATAACCTCCGCCCTCCAAATTGGTTGTATTTTTTTGTCATGGACCTAGGAGTAATTTTAGGGCTAGTGTTTCATTTGGGATTAATTCTAACACAGCTTCTGCCGAGCTCCAACCCAAAGTATCTACTAAATGAATTACAGCCTTCTCTAGTGTACATGTCACATGTGTTGTACAGAAAGAAAACAAACAAAGCAAAAGCCAACAGCAAGGGCAGTTTACTTGACTCAAGTCAAAGAGCGAGTCAGGGAAGTTGATACACTTTCTGGCAAGACTGGGAAAATAGCGCTGGGGCTCAGAAAACAACATTTGGGAGAGGTCACGTGATAAACTAAAGAAGCAGACCTCTGCTCCTCCGGTGGCCCTACCCCTTCTCCTCTCCCAGTGCATGGGGAGGGGCCGTCTCTGAGCTCTCCTCAGCAGGAATGCGGTTGTGTTGGGCTCTTTCCCTATAAGCTCACCAAACAAGAGAGATGAGTGCACAGAAGAGACTGAGAAGCCAATACCACACCAGGAGGCCAGGGAAGCACTGGCCCTTACCTTTGTCTATTGGGTAGACTTGCTTATCTCCCCTAGAAATAACTCCCCTAAGCTGTGTACAGCCTTTGTTTTCTTTCCTCTCATGATGAACAGGAACTGCGTGCAGACTTCGGAATGTCGCTGTGGGGCTGCTCTCTCCCTCTCTTGCAAGGGTCCCTGTGGATAACGAACTTGAACACCTCTTCCTCCTCAGTCTGCTTTGGTGTGCTCTACAAGCCTCCATCACGGAGCCTGCGGGTTTCTTTCCCCACAGCTAGATCAGACTCTTTGGCCTGATACTGGGATAGCGTACAGTTATGTGGCAGGATTCAGGATCCACCATGAGATGGAAATCTAGATGTCAGCCATTCTGATTTTTATTTATATCATTTGTACTATAATAAAGTGATTTGATCTTTTGTAAAATCCGAAGACAGTCTTTTGGACTGTGGCATGCATAGGTCAGTGAACTGTGTATGAAATCAATGAACACAGCACACAGAGATTGGGGCTACAGTTAGTTGGGGCAGGTTTCTGGTACCATCTTCCCAGTCCAACTCAGTTTGCAGAACTGGCAGTTTTACCAGAGTGGGCACAAGCACCAGCCCATGAAGAGCTGCCCGACTGACAGACAGGGAGACGCAGGAGTGAAGGCGTGAACTCCAGGGAAGACAAACCAGGAAGTCCAAAGCACTGACATCCCAAAGCTATAGCCTAGTTAAGTAGGAATCCAGCCAGAAAATTTAATCAGAGATCCTGAAAATAACCACTAAATAAAGCTCAGTTGGGAGAAAGCTAAGAACGCATTCAAGGAGACCCCTGATAGCCTTGCAGAAGAAGCCAGAACAGACTTCAAAACCAACTGAACCCCGAGGGTCTGCTTCACACAGAGTGATCAGCAGAGGGTAGAAGACATAAGGATTCGGAGCGCCTGAGCACACACCCATCAGACACTGTGGCCCCTGCGTATGCAGGAGTGCCCCTCAGAAACCTCTCTGAACGTAATAACACAGGTTAAGAACTGAGTGGGCACAGCAAGTGCCACAGCACACAGAAGAGACAGATACTACAGCTTAGTATTTCAGGCGAGTTGCCGAGACATCACAAGCTCAGAAGCACAAGCAGGATCGACCGCTGCAGTAGCCCTGCCCTGAGCTGGATCCAGAGTCTTCCCCATAAGCCTGTGTTAAAAGCTTTGCCCTCAGCTTGACATCATTGAACGATGGCAGGGACCCCAAAAGATGGAAGCTGTGGAGATTTTAGGCGATTGGAGGGTGTGCCCCAGCAGGAGATTATGGAACCCCAGTCTGTCTCCCTTTCCTTACTGGCCACAGAGTGAACAGTTTGCTATAGCACACACATCTTCACCATTAGGAGAGCCAATCAGTCATGGTCTGAAACCTCAAAACATGGAACCAACATACACCTTTCATCTTTATAAGTTGATTATCTCAGCCATTTTGCTACAGCATTGACAACCTGACTAACACACATTCCATTTTAAAATGACTTCAACCAAAGTATTAAAAGATATGTACAGGAATGGGAAAGTATGAATCATATGTGGGAATACAAGCTATTAACTTTCACGGGCCCAGGTGTTAAACCCAGAGGCAATGAATTCATCACAGCTACTACAAACACATCGAGCAACTAAAAGAAACCAAGTTCAAATGTTTTTAAAATGACAGTGATTCGCCCAAGCGGGGATCTCCTTGAATAAGAATAAAGGATAGAAATGGAAACTCTCAGTCTGTTTATGGCAAGGCGTAACTGTAACACCAACATTCTAGGAGACTAAGGCTGGAAGATTGCAAGCTCAAGGCCATCCCGGACAACTTAGTAAAAGCCAGACAAAGCAAAAAGTGAAGAGTCTGACAGGCTCCTTGTGAGGTCCCTTTGGGCTTGATTCTCATTAGCACCAGAGTGAAAGGCCATGTCCAAGCAGGCGCCATGGAATGCTGTGTTCTGCCATGGTTCGAGTGCCACCCGAAGGCATTCCTGCTGCAGGCACACCATCCCAGAGTGGCAGCCTGGGGGGACAGTGGAGCCTTTCAGGGAAAGCTCAGGGAGAAGGGATTGGTTTTAGGGGTGCCGACCCCTGGAACAAGTAATGTAGGACTCACGGGGTCACAGGAGAGGGGCTGCTAAGGGCAGTGAGCTTGGCACCTGTGTCTCCCTGGCTTCCTCCCTCAGCACACGGTGACATGCCACTCACTGCAACACCCGCCATCTACCAGGAGGCCTTCAGCAGATGCCGGATGGGTGGGATCGCCTGAGACTCCAACAGCAAATGCCAAGCAAGATTTTTCTAAATAAAGTGTCCAGCCCCAAATTCCTTGGTCTAGCATCAGAAATCGAGCTAATCTGCATAATAATAACAGTGCTTAGTCCACTTGCTAAGATTAAGAGCATATTTGAAGTGCTGAAAAAAGAATGAAGTTGGAGGGCCAAATAGCGCGGTGGATTAAAGCGCCTGGAAGTAGGTGCAGGGGCCAGGGGAGGGTCCTCAGGCCTGCTGTTCCTGGCCCCGCCCCGGGGGTGCGCTGAGGCAGCAAGTGAGACTGGGCTTGGGCACGCACGCCTGTAATCCCAGCTCTTGGGAAGCTGTAAATGGGCGGATTACTACAAGTCCCAGCTATGTAGTGAGACACTGAACACCCTGTAGACTCTTCCCTAAGATACAAAAAAAAAAAAAAAGAAAGAAAGAAAGAAAGAAAGAAAGAAAGAAAGAAAGAAAGAAAGAAAGAAAAGAATACACTTGGGGTTAAGTCATAGAATTGAGAAAAAAAAACTGATGCAAAATGAAGGAAGCATCAAAAACTGCAAAGTAAAATCAAATGTATCAGCATACTTTTAAGGGAAGGTTTCAAAAAGAAAAGACTCCAACAAAGTTAATAGCTGACCCTCCATTACAAGTAATGATATTAGAGAAGGGAAGAATGACAAAGGGTGAAAAGGATAAAAAGAGAAAATTCCCACCTAAGAATTCTTCAAATTCAGCAAAAAGCGATTCAACAAATTCGGTAAATCCTATTTTTTAAAAGTTAATGTGAATAAATCCTCATAAAAAATAGAGAGAAAAATATATTGTACAGAAAAAAAGATTACTGAAAAAATAAACATGTCTGTAAATATAAAAGAGTGTATCACGTACACGTTTGTTTTCTCACCACCCCTTTTTCAAATTAAGATGGTTTTAGCACATTCACCATATTTGTAGGGCCTTGTCGTTTTTAGCAGTGGCTAAGTTTATTTGAAACGTGTAAAAGCCAAGAGAGTGGAAGAGACTGGCTCTGCAGAGCCAGCCTGGACCAAGGAGAAGAGGGAGCGTGAGACAGAAGCACGCACGCATGGGGGGACGCAGGCAGGACCGTGCTGAGGACTGGCGGGGTGGCCTGGTCGAGACTTTAAGGACTGCGTAATATGATACAGGCAGTACAAAGAGGGCCCACTAAGTGCAGCGTTAAGGCAGTTAAAATGCTGTGTGTTGAAAGAGACACTGGGATAGGGGAGAGGAAAAAGCTAAGAAGACAGGAAAAAATACACACGCACGCGCGCATGCACACACATGCACGCACGCACACGCATGCGCACACTAGCCGAGACAGATACACCACCCGTTGCTATCAGCATCTTCCGCGCCTATGTCGCGCGCCACGAGCAGCTGCTTCAAGGGCTACAGTGGACGGTGTACTGAACGACGCTATTCCCCCGCAGTCTCGCTTTGGATCTTTACACCATTTTTTTATTGACTTTTCTTCTCTTTAAAATAAAAAATACTATATTTTAACAAAGTTCTGTTGCAATTAATCACAAGTTTATTGTAATAAGAAAGATAAACACCCGCTGTCGCCTCAGTGCTCAGGTCAATTAGGCAAACACGAGGAAGGAATCCTACCAGAGGTGTTTCATGCTCCCAAGAGAGCCCATGCCACCGGAAGATGCAATCACTAAGCAGAGAGCCATGCATAAACTGTGCCCAGATCTACTGTTAAGTGAGCAGATACATATTCCCTTTCGTGACCGTGTTTCCAAATGTGTTTCTGTGGATGTGCTGTAACTGGGTGACCGTGACTCTATGCAGTTGTGTAAACTTACTCAAAATGACCTGGGGTGTGTGTGTGTGTGTGTATGTGTAACTGGGGATTGAAAACAGGGCCTTCACACGGAGCCATGTGTCAATTTCTTTATGTGGAGACAGAGTTTCTCTAAGTTGCTACGTAATCCAATCTGGCCTGCCACCTCAGAGCCTCCCACCTCTGCCTCCAGGACTGAGGCAGCACTCACCCCCCTGTTGGGGAAAGTGTCTACTCTACTGTACATTTAGCAATGCCTAGATGTCATAGCTATGGGACAATAGATTTATCATTTTTTTATTGCAAAATACAGATAATTTATTTCAAGCAGTGAAATAGTAGTCTATGTATAAAAATATATTTGCAGTTCTTTTTGAGCATGGAAGGCAAGAGAAGGTTGTGAACAAATGCCTAAGAAGCAAATATATTCATGGAACAAACGGACCCTGAAGCAGGCTTGGGGCCCACAGGACTCTGACATCTCTACTAGGTAATGTTCACTCTGAGGAGCTTCATGAGAACAAGACACAATGCCCAGATTGTTCATGCAGCTTGGCATATATTCTTAAAAGATTAAATTGAAAACTCTTAACATTGTATCGGTTTTGAGGTGAAGTGGAACCCCCACAGATGAAGGCCTCAGGTCCAGGTCAGCTGCACGGCAGGCAGAATTGCGTGGGGTGATTCCAGCTAGCTCCTCTTGTGCAAAGCACTGCACTAATGTTTTCTGAGTCTGCCTCATGAGTGTAGCATAAGTTTCCCCTCCCCAGATAATACTTCTATTACTACCATACTCAAAGAAACAAAATTGAACAGTTCTAAACTGTTGTGCGACTCCTATTAGGAATAATTGGAAGGGATTCAGAATTAGAAAAAGTACAAGGACAGTGGCATCAGCCTGTGTTTGTCTTCTCCCAATGCCACTTTGGTGGAGATAAAGAAAGGTGAAGCAAACTGAAGTGTAACAAATTTGAACTCTCGACACAGGGTCTGTTTCTGGAAAGAATGAATGAATATCTGTGAAAGCTGCCTCAGGGCATGTTAGTGGGCTCAGTCATGTGCCATGGCATAAAGTGTTCATGGGACAAAGCAAGGAAGCCCAGGGGAATAGATTTGTCATCCTAGCACTCCAGGACGCTGCCGTACAGGAGAATTACAACTCTGAGCCCAACCTGGGAAACAGGAAATGTAGTAACTTAGAACTTTGTCTCCCAAAGAGAAAAAGGGGGCAGGGGGCTTGGTGTGCTAGCAGGTAACTCAGTGTAGAGAGCCCAGATCTAAGCTCCAGATCGGCAAAGGAAGGAGGACCGGAAGGGAAGAGAGTGCAAGAGGACTAGTGGGAAGCATAAGAGTCACAGATGCGTCAGAATACTAGCCAGCACTGATGAGACGAAAAGGGAGCCCTGCCATGAGTGACAGCGCGGGCCAGGACTTCATTAAGTGAAATAAGCTGGTCAAAGGAGGACAAGCACTGCCCGAGCTCACTCGTGTGGGAAACCTAAAGTCATCCAGGATAGAATAGTACAGCAGTAGTTGACAGGCACTGGGAGAAGAGGAAAACAAGGGGTAGCTTCTGGGTGGAGTAAAAGGTCCAGCTGGGAAAGATGAAGGATTTCTAGACGTCTGCCGGACAGTATTGTACCCATGGTTGACAGGAGCTCATGGTACAGAAGAAGAATCAGAGAGCGGATCATGTGCTAAGCCTTCGTAAAAGAACTTGAAAGGTGCCTGAGGGCGCTGTGGAGGGATAGCCGCACCCCAAGGCGGGCTGGGGGGAGGGCTTCTCAGGGGCATGCATGTGTCCCTGTTCATAAAATTGTTTGTGTCAAAGGTGGGAAGGCTTTTGCCTATGGATTACACCTCGCAAAATTCCGTCAGAAACAAATCTTTTTTCTTTTTAATATGAAAGATTAAAATGACTTTGTCTGAGACGATCCCAGAAGACAAGCCAATAATTCTTACCAAAACATGCCTTGCTGCCGGTGACACTCGTGCCTCAGAGCACCCAGGGTCCAGAGAGTCCTGGCAGCACTGCCCAGTGTGCACCTGCTCTCTCTCTCTCTCTCTCTCTCTCTCTCTCTCTCTCTCTCTCTCTCTCGCGCGCGCGCGCGCACACACACACACACACACACACACTTATTGCCTAACTCAGGAGCAGCTTCCACCACCCATGTCACAACTAGTGGTTGGCAGTCTCTAGTTTAGTCAGCGTCACGCTTCTCTCTACGAACAGCCTCTGTGAAAGGTCCCATGACAGATGCTTTCCCGTCAGTTGGCATGTGTGTTTCAGCTACATTTTTTTTTTTTTTTTTGCTGTGCTAATCTTCAAAGTCTACCATGTTTACAGTCCAGACAAGAAGACAAGATTTCAAAATTTCACTGAAAGATTTGAACTGTTTGCCAAGGAAACGATGTGCAAATTCTCAAGCCGACAAAAATGCTAACTCATTTGCTACTCATGTAGCATTAACGGTGTATGACACAGAACGCAAAAATGTGTTCCAAATACCAACCCACAGCACTGCTGACACGTCTACTGCATGTCCTGGAGTGGAAGCACATCACGAGGTCCTGAAAGAATAAAAGACTTACTCAAGTTCAGAAGAAGAGAGGAGGAAAGTGTGAACCAGAACTTGGAGTTCCTGATTTCTGTCCTGTCCAGAGCTTCTGAGATTACTATTGGTGCTCTGGACTTCAACTCTTCAGGGTGTGACTTACTCACATGATTTATGCAGCAGTTTTAGGTTACCAAGACCTAATAGCATTAGCGCTATAAGTGTACAAACCGCCAAGTTTATTTTCAACTGAACATCAATTGAATTGGGTAGTAGTTTATCAAGCTTTGTATTTTCTGCTTGATAAACATAGGAGGTGAACGTTATTGTCAACCTGATTTACAATGGTAAAAAGCCAAGGTTCGGGTGGTAATGATTCATCCAGCAGCTTCCACAGAAATGTGGAGCCAGCATCCATCATGGCTGATGGCGAGGACACTTGTGACACCGGCTGGCCGTGGCCAACCATTCTGAGCACGCACCGCATCGAGGGTGTCCTAAACACTGCACACAGTAACACAGCTAGGAGTCACAGCAGAGCTGCAATGCACACCAACTATTCTATAGATGAGAAAATCAGTGTAAAGAGAGGTTGAGTAACTGTTCCCAAATTCCCTGCTAATAAGAACAGTGGTGGCCCCATTTGTACGCAGGGCCAGCAGCACTGGAACACAGCCCTGTGGGTGTTAGGCTCCCACTTACCTGCTTTCCCTACGTCACAAAGCCAGGTTTCTAGATTCCTCCCCTGGAGCTGTGCAGCCACCCACACCTGCCATTTTGGCTCCTCAGCATACTCAGTCAGGAACACTGCAAATACCAGGCCAATCTGGAATGACTTAACCAGACCCTGTAAGATAAATAGATAAATAAAAAAGGACAGGGAATGTAGCTCAATACAAAAGCCCTGGGCTTCAATCCCTGGCACTGGAAAAAAAAAAAAAAAAAAAAAGAAGAATTTTAATTATTACACTGAAAAGAATATTAGTCAAGGTTATCCATAGAAATGCATGTAAACAGACATGGGAGGAGGTTTAGCATAGGAATCAGCTCATGTAGCTTTGGAGAAACTAGGAATGCCAGCAGAATAATTCAGTCTAAATTAGCACTCCAAATTCCCAGGGCCAGGAGCTCCCGCATCCGTGAAGACGCATTGTAGGTCAGCTCCCTAGAGAGAGAATTTGCTCCTCCTTGGCTTTCCGGTTGGGAGGGCCCTCAACCCGGTAGATGGGACACGCCATTAACAGGGACCGTCTGCTGTACTCAGTTCCACTGTCAGTGTTTCCTGGACAAACACATCCTGCTCTGCGAGCTTCCCCTCCCCAGCCAAGTCAACTTAAAATTAACCACTGTAGTGTATTACATCCCATCGTCTTTATAGTAGCCGTTGCCTCTGCCGGAACTTCTCCACTTGAGAAGCAGCTTCTGAACTACAAGGTTTGCAGTAAGTTGGGATCATTTGTCATCCAGCATCTGAATCCCTCTGGCTGCGGCACCCTGTGTCCTCTTGCATCATGGCCCATGGCACTAACGCGTGCATGTGGGACCAGCCCAGCTCCGCTCTCCACCTTTAGCTCTTCATGGTCCTGCATTCAAGTACTGTGAGTTAATTTACTTGTACTTGTGAGTTAATTTACAGGATCCATAGTTTGCAAAACATCAAAGGATGGAAAATGTAGTTATTTACAGTCCTGGGCCACATGGTAGCTGTTCAGCCAACAGTGATCTGTTCCTTATGACTGATGTCCCATGAGATGAGCCCCCCATGACATCATTGCCGTCTTACTTTCTGTAAGCATATGCCTTGATGTCACATAAGGAGGAAATGGCCCACTGGCACGTTTTTTGAGAAGGTATCCCTAGTGATACACAATGCCTAACTACACAGAGTAGAACACAGGAAAGGTAAGATGTATTTTAAGAAAATATTCTGGGCCAGCCAGATAGCTCAGCAGTTTAAAGTGCCTGCTTAGGCAAACACAGGGCCCAGGGCTTGATCACTAGCATGCTGTTCCACCCCCATCCCTGGGGCATGCTGAGAAGGTGACTGAGACTGGGCATGGTGGAGCACACCTGAAATCCCAGCACTTGGGAAGCTGAAAACAGGAAGATCACTACAAGTCCAATCTGTGTAGTGGGGCCCTGTAGACTGTGCACCAAACACATACGAAAAAGAAAAAAACAAAGAAATATTTTATATTTTCTATGAATATAATGAAAATACTTAAGTATATTTGAACACAAACTTAAAAGTTAAGCAATGGTTGGAAACAGGAATAAGGGGGAACTTGAGGTACTGTATATTGAAGGATTAAAATTATTTTAAAGAAAATAAAACTGATGAGTTTGCTTCTTTATTTATTTATTGCTGGAGACCTAACACAGGGCCCTGTGCCTGCCAGGCCAGAGGCTGACCATAGGTCCATCACTTGGTTTCAGAGCAGGATGATACTTTTCATGTAGATACTTTCTCATGTGAATTTGGTGGATCTCAATGCTCTACAGCATGACATGTCAAGTGTTTTTTTCAAAACATGTTATTCTTTTTCACACTAGCATTTCCATTCTATTCTACTGGTATTTTGTCACAGTAACTCATAGATATTTTTCCTTCTCTACACTTTTATGTCAATGACATTTTCATTTTTAATATTGGTCTGAGTTACTCTTCTCTCTTTGCTGGGACAAATATCTGACACCCAAAATGAAGGAAGGACAGGTTTATTTAGCTCACAGTTACTGAAGGGTTCAGTTCATACTCAGCTGGGTCCAAGGCAGAGAGGCACATGGCAGAGAGCAGTAGTTCATGGCGGCAGGAACATCAACAATTGTGACAGAGGCAACTGACCAACCAGGGGAACAGAGAGCAACAGAAAGCATCTGTCTCTCTGTCTCCCTTTATATTACATTCAGGCTCTCTGCCTCAGCCTATCCACCTTAGGCCATAATCCAGGAAGTACTCAGAAGTACTCAGATCCATAATCTCATCAGTACTAAAACACATAATCCCAGTGGATCATGAGTCAAGTCTCAAACTCTAGAAGTCCCTGCTCCATGACTGCATGAGGCTTTGGGGGGACAACTAGACATAAGCCATAACAATATTCAATTTATATTTTTATTAGCATCTCTTTCTCTGTAGCTGCATCTTTTCTCCCTTCAACCTCCTACCCTCTTCCAAAAACTATTTCATCCTTCTTTCTAGTATTTTTATCATCATGTCATTTGGTTTGGAGGAGGAACGCATGGTGGTTGACTTGGGGCCTCATGCGTGCTCACCAGCTGAGCTACACCTCGTTTCCCTACCCCTTATTTTTTAAGCTTTCCAATTGCAATTTATGAATTCTAGTCCAAAACTAAAAGGTGTTCAGATACACATGATCTCATTCACATGGCAGCATGATATAGACACACACGTGTTGGCCTTGCCTCTTAACAATAAGAAGTATATTGTTATTATTATTATTATTATTATTATTATTATTATTATTAATTATTCCCATTTAGTAATTAGCAAGGATACTCATTCTGTCACACAAAATGTATAAATTGAGGTGAGAAGCAAATTTTTAACCAAATCACAATTTAAATCCAAGTCACAATTTCTACCACCTTGATGGAAATATTAGCTTCTGATATACTTAAACATTAATTGAAATATTCAATAAAATCTATTATATGTTGTGGATTTGATACACAGAGATAAGATCCAATTAATATAGTATTTTTGAAAGGGGCTGGAGAGATAGCTCCATGGCACAAGTGCCTGCCTGGCGAGTGCGAGGTCGTGAGTTTGAAACCCAGTCCTGAAAAAAAAAAAAAAAAAAAAACCTTGAAAGCCTCTTACCCAAAGCTGTAGAGTACACAGAGCTCAAGACTGAAAGAAAAACTGAGAATTTCAAAATCTATGACCTCTTTCTTCAAGACACTGTAGGAGGAAGGCCTACCTGTCCCCAGCCACCACAGTGTTCCTTCTGGACATTCTAGAGCAAGAAATAGATTAAAAAGAAAAAAGTATACTAAATTGACTTTTTTAAAAATGTTTTAATGATTTCTCTTGCTGTGTAAAAGCCCTTCAGTACAGTGAGACCTCAGCCACTGATTCTTTGTGATAGTTCCTACATGGCCAGGGTTTTGTTAATAAAAACCTTGTATACCCCATCAAAGTGCAGAGACAGTCCACAGTATAGAAAAAAAAAATTTTTCCAGCTGCTCCTAAGATAAAAGATTATGACCTAGAATATTTAAAGAACTAAAAATATCAGCTCCCCTCATTGAGACACCCAGTCCAAAAATGGACACCTGAAATAAACACTTCTCACATGAGGAAGGAGAAATAGCAAATAAATATACAAAAAAGTGTTCAATATCACAGGCCATTCGGAAAGCACAAATTAAAATAACACTGAGACTGTCTCACTCCAGGAAGAATGGCTATCATCAAGAAGAGAACCAATAACAAATACTTGCAGGGCTGTGGGGGGAGAGGGACCCTTCTCCACAGTGGGTGGAAGGGTTGGCTGGTATAACCACTGTGACATCAGTGTGGAGATCCCTCAAAGAACTAAGACTATAGGCTGTATTTGGTACAGTTATTCCCCTTCTCGGTGTCTTCCAGAAGATTTAAAAGAATCACACCACAGTGATATGTCCAACCCACATTTACAGTGGTGGTTTGTAATAGCTAAATCTTGAAATAGCCCAAAATGATGGTTGCTTGCAGACATGGGTTTCTGATACAATGGAATACTACTCAACCATAAAGAAGATGGATTTAAGACATTTCTAGCTAAATGATGGTACCTTGAAAACACACTCTCAAGTGAAATAAGTTGGACGTGCCTGCTGTAAATACCATGTTCTCTGGAGTAAGAAACCAAAAGTGTTGGGGGAGGGGTAAAGAGGAACGAAAAGAACAGAAGGAAAAGAAAAAGTGGAAATGGGTCCCACCAAACTACAGAGTCAGCCACAACTTCACCAATGGACAAACCCACTCCCCAGCACAGTTCCTCAGAGTCCAATCCCCTCCCGAGAGCCCTAGCTCTGAACACAGTAACACTCTGGGGGAACCTTTTAGATGAAAACTGCAGCAGTCAGTAGGAAAGTCCCTACCAAGTAAGAAATATTCAATCGCTTTATCGTTGAAGCCATTACCAGAAAGAACTTTAGGGAAGAAATGACACAAAATATTCCTGAAACTCTTCTACAAAACTGAAAGGGGAAAACACTGTTGAATTCATTACTTGATGCTGGGGTTACCCAGACTCCAAAACTGGACAGGATCAACAGAAAACAAAAACTACAGGCTAAGTTCCTTGATGAACATGAAAGACAGGGAGAGAGAGAGGGAGAGAGAGAGAGAGAGAGAGAGAGAGAGAGAGAGAGAGAGAGAGAGAGAGAGAAGCTTCAGCAAGATATTTGCAAACAGAATGAAAAAAGTCATTAAAACGTTCATCTGCCTAGGCAGGCACAGGGACCAGAGTTCGATCCCAGGCTGACCTGCTCCGCCGCTGCTGGCCCCGTCCCCAGGGTACACTGAGACAGCTGTTGAGATTGGCTGTGGTGGTGTACTCGGAAAGCTGAAAAACAGGAAAATCACAATGAGTCCGGTCTGAGTAATGAGACCCTGTAGACCCTGCAAATCCTGCACTTAAAAAAAAAAAAATGCTCTCCCACCATGCCCAGGCCAGCTTTACTCTAGAGATGTGAGGACAGTTCCACATATGTCAACCGACATACCTGATATTTCATGTAAGCAGGAGTAAAAGCCATGTGATCATCCTAACAAATGCAGGGATAGCCTGACAAGAATCCAACATTCTTTCAAGATTAAAAACCCTCATGGGGACTGGCTCAGCGGTCTAAAATGCCTGTTTAGGAAAGCTTACGCTACCGCAGGGACCACGGTTCAATCCCCAGCACCACAAGCTGTGCTGGTCCCACCCCAGGGCAGGCTAAGCTGGCCATAACATAAATAAATAAAGTTATTATACAATAATTGCTTAACAGGAAAAAAATCACAATAAAGTATTTAGTATTAAAAAAAAAAAAAACCTTGATGAAAATAGTTGTCTGAGGACCTTACAAAAAGCTGATAAAAGCATTGATGACACGTCCATTGCCAACATCTGGGGACAACCTGAAAGTGTTCCCTCTAAAACCAGGGACAAGACAAGGGCACTCACTCTCTCCTGGCCTTTTCAACTCAGTATTTGAAACTTCAGCCAGAGTAATCAGGCCAGAGGAAGAAATGAGAGGGCTCCACGGAGGACAGAAAGGCCTCCAATTATCCTCTGAAGATGGCATGGTCCTTCCCCCAGAACACCCATCAAGTCCTCCAGAGGACACTTAGAAATAATAAACAGAGCCAGCAAAGTGGCAGGATGCAAAACCAGCACATATAAATGCATGGCACTTCTGTACATCAGAAATGAACTCCCCAGGAGAGCAATAAGGAAAGCAGTCCCCCTGACAACATCTTCATGAAAATGAAATTCCTATTGAGCTTTTGTAATAGGGAGAGAACAAAAGGTTGGAGGGAGAGAAGGGCAAGGGACAAACAATTTCAGATGTCTCGTGAATGTGTACAAATCCCTATGGTGAATGTGGTGCTTGGGTACTGCAAACATAGAATAATAAGAATAAATATAATAGGAATTCACCTACCCACAGAGGGGAAGACCTTGATGATGAACAAAGAAAAACTGGAGCGGACTGTAGAAAAGAGAAGATATCCCCTGCTCCTGGACAGGCAGAATCAACACTGTCAAAAGGGCCATTGGAACAGTAATGATAGGCAGATTTCGTGCGCTGCCAGTCCAAATATTTCACGTGACTAGGAACAAATTCTAAAATTCATGACATCAGAAGAGATCCGGAACGGCCTAAGCAGTTGCTGAGCCCACACGCAGCACCGCAATCTTGTAGTTCAGGTTAGACTACAATGCCGAAACAGCATGGTAGCAGCATGGAAATAGACGTTTTGACCAATGGAACAGAACTGAGGGTGCAAAACCTTGCCTGCTCCCCTGTAGCCCGCTGGCATTGTACTAAGGGACCAAAATGTTGGCGAAAAGAGAGTCACTTTAACAAATGGTGCTGGGGAAACCTGGTGTACATGGAATTCACCTGGACCTGACATCTCACCTTGCTCTAAAGTCGAATCAAAATAGACCCAAGGCTTAAACATAAAGACAAAAATAGTGTATCTACCAGGGGATGACATAGGTAAAACTTATAAAGGAAATCATTATGGGCGAGCCTCAGAAAACTACCAGCAGAAATTTCATTTGACTCAGCTATTTCTCTCTGGGCATTTCTCCAAGAGTTCAAATCATCATATTACAGTGACACGTGTGTGCCCCCACTTATAGCAGCACGGCGCATAATATCTGAGCTACGGAAGTAGCTGTCACATTCACTGCCACATGAACAGATACAGAGAGGGCACCATCCGTACACCAGGGAGTGCTGCTCCTTCATGAAGAAGGGTTGGTGTGCACCACTTGCAGAACAACGAGAGGATCCTGAGGTGATGATGGCAGTGCATTTTTAGGTGAAGAACCCAAAACATAAATCATTTAAAGAGCGAAATAAAAAACACTGAGGGAGACTTCTTGGAGGGAGGCAAGAAAGGGCAGGACAGGCAGAGGGGAGGAGGGCCGAGCAGAAGTGACCACGATGGGTGTCAGGACAGTGCCCCGTGAGCGTGCACCAGGAAGTGAACTGACAACACAAATGCAAAGCCATTCTATGAATTTATTAACTGATAGAAAAGTAAAACTAAATCTAAAACCAGAAATATAATAGGCTCTAGAATAAGATAGAAATTTTTCTTTTAAAAAGGTTATTAAGTAAAACAATTATTACAAAAAATCAAACTTTACTGCCAAATATACAGAAGAATTGAATAATATATTAATCTGTTAACCTAATGATTCACTGTCAAGCCTTAAAAAAGGGACATATTAATTAAAAAATGATGTGGGGAATGGGCACAATTAGTATATGATATCGGCATATGAAAGTATAGACATTTGTATGATTAGAATAATCAGCATGTTAATCATTGCAATAAAAATTAGACTCTGTCCAACAAAGGCACTGCTATACATAAAAAATAAGAATTAAAAAATATTTAATGCAGGTGGGAATTGCAGCCTGGTGAACGAATGCATGCTGAATAGACACACAGCCCTGGGGTCAACACCCGAGGTCAAGGAGAGAGAGGAGAAACAGGAGGGCTAGGAGGAGGGCAGGGAGGGAGGGAGAGAGAGAAGGAAAGAGAGCAAGCAGACAGACAGGCGAGGGAGAGAAAAGATAGTAAGGGGAAAATGGAAAGGAAAGGAATTTTAAATAAAGTTTAATAAAAATATATATCACAGCAAAATATATGAAATGACAACCTGAAAAGGAACAAAGTCCAGAGAAAAACTACTATGCAGATCGTGCATTAATATATGAGCAACAACAAGATGGTGGTGTATGGGTATTTCAAACTTAACACATCTAAAGATGACATAGGCCAAAGC
Organism: Myocastor coypus; assembly: GCA_004027025.1. Lineage (NCBI taxonomy): Eukaryota > Metazoa > Chordata > Mammalia > Rodentia > Myocastoridae > Myocastor > Myocastor coypus. The sequence goes on along the minus strand of PVJA010014574.1, from coordinate 29,581 downwards.
CTAGCAAAGTTGTACAATGTGGTCTGCCAGAAGATTTCCACTGCTGGGCATGAAAGCAATTGCAACTACGCTACAGGCCGAAGCCAACCCATCAGGAGGAGAGGAAAGACAGCAAGTCTAGGAAAGAAAGCTAACTTCAGCAATCTGCAGAAAAGAAGGGTGGAAGTTAGTGAGCATAGCATTGCCATCAGGAAAAGACCAATAAAATTAACTTCTGAAAATTTTGGTTAAAAGAAAAAATAAGAGCAAATAAATGTTATAAATGGCACACACATACACACACACACACACACACACACACACACACACACACAAACTACAGGTAAAGCCAAGGTTCAAAAACATAAAATTCTACAACCAACATCATGGCAGTAATTTTGAACATTTAGATAAAAACATAAATGAGTATTCAATTTTTTTCTGAGACTAGCAGAATTCTGATGTCCAAAGTAAAAATCATTGTCAAAATTGCCTTGCCGCAAAATTTCCAAATAAAAGATCACCAAATAAAATTCTGAAATGTTAATACACATGGCGACCAAGTAAATGTTTGCGAATCATGGGTGTTTTTAATTTAAAACATCCACTAATACAGTATAAGATACATGACCAGATTAAGATAGAAAAAGAAATCCCACGATGTTGTAAAACTTTGCTGTCTAGCATTCAATAACAGCACTCATTTGTGACTTAACAACCAAAAATGTTAGCCAAGAGCAGAAAATCTTAGAGGAAATGTTGCTGTTAATGGTGAAACCTTAGAAGCATTCCCAATAAAGTCAGGAAGGATTCTTTGAGTTACTAATTGGATAAAGAAAGATGTGAACAAAACTAGAATTAACAGTGAAGCAAAGGGGCACTTCCTCTGCTCAGAGGCTCTGGAAACGTGCTGGCTTCCCGCGGAGGGCAGTGGGATTAGCGGGGGGTTTAAGGGCAAAGCTGGATGCTGAGCTCTGCCCTTTGTTTGCGAGCTTTCCTATGTGCGCTGTGGCCGGAGGCCCAGGCTGGCTGTCCTGCTCGAGAGCCCGCAGCTCCTCCTTGGGCTTAAAGCCTTGTGAACTCTTTGGGCGACCAGACTCTGCTGCCGTAATGAGTCAGGCAGGGTAGCCCAAGCCGCAAACATAAAAGTGCTTCCACTCTAAAAGATTTCTGATGGTCATTAGACTTTTCAGACAAACACTCGTTAGGGCCTAATTGGTAGCAAATGTGAATTTAAAAACTTAAGCTGGCTTTTGAGTTACAGGGCTTTGGTTCTGAGGCTGAAAAACCAAAAATAATGAGAAGTTGCGCGAGCATCTTCCAGGGCTTCAGGAGTCCAGTCACCAGGTCCCATTGCTCCTCGGAAGCCAGCCCTCAATGAAGGGTGCTTTCCGGTTCCAGTTTGGAAAAGCTGCTCCCGTGCCCTGGGCCGTGAAGATAATTTCTTGGGATCTGTCGCCTGCCTTCTACCACTGTCACTGGTGAAATCTGCAGAGACGAGTCTACGGAATTCTCTTAATACTGTAAATCTCAAGGATTAAAAGCAGGCATGCCAGGCATGGTGGTGCACAGCTGTAATCCCAGCACTTGGGAGGCTGAGGCAGGAGGATCAGTGAGAGCTGGAGACAAGCCTGGGCTACAAAAGCAAGTTCAAGGCCAGCCTGAACTGCAGAGTGAGACCCTGTCTCAAAAAGACAAAAACAAAGGCAGGCATTTCTAAAGAGGTGTCTCACCATGCTCAGCATCCCGATACCTGCTGCGATTTCATGGGAGCGGACCCACAGAGCACCATGGGCTGCAGTGCTCCACCTGCTGCGGCGAGTCCCTGCCCACCACGGAGCCCCTTCGGCCAGCAGCAGGCTCCGTTCCCCTCAGAACCTGGCCTCTGTGACTCTGGGCCCCAGCCATGCCCTGCTTCCGTGGTTCTGCGCGTGGCGGTCCCCGACTCTGCGGCGGGGTTTTCATGGTCCCCGGCCTCCCGGCCCTTGCTGTGCTGTTCCCCAAGCCATTTCTCGGCTGCAACGCTCTCACCCGCTTCGGGAGGTTCTAGGTTGAAACCCAGGCCTGAAAACGACTTTCCATGAGCTCTGCTTGAACTGAAACTGCACCATATTTTTCCATTTATGGTCACAACTAGGGCTTCTGACTTGGAAGTCGCCAGCGTCTTTGGTGAATATTTCTGCATATCGTCCGGGACCACCATGCCTGCTTAGTTTGCCTTGATTTCCTTGTCTTTTTTCTTTGTCTCTCTCTCACTCTTTCTCCTTCCTTTGTTCCTGTGTTCTTCTCTTATTCTCTCTTTTCTCATTCTGCCTTTTCCTTGAATTTCTCCCTGTTTGTGTTTCCCTCCTTTCCATTTCTTTCTCTATTGTCTCATTTTATTCCTAGCCCTGCCAATCCCATAGGCCAACTTGGCCAAGAATCTAATTTTTCTTTGGGGTTACTACACAGTTGCTGGAGTGACGCATGGGACTTGCTCATAACTATTCCCAGGCAGTACAAGGAAAACAGAGGAGCATCCAACTGAACTGTTTCATGCTTTCTGTTACACACACACACGTGTGTGTGTGTATGTGTGTGTGTGTGTGTGTAGCATGACCAACAATAGTGCGTGATGTTTTGCTCAGTAGCAGGCTGGAGTGAGCGTGCTACATGCATCCGTATCACCACGCATCTTACTGAGGATAGTCTTGGCTAGGTTACGTCCTCTCTCTACACTTTTCCCAATTGTACGATGGAGATGATCATAGCAAGCCACCTCATAAGATGATTGCAAGGATTAAATACATGAATAAGTCCAAAATGCTTACCATAAGAAACTCGCTGGCATTCGCATTGGCTGGCACAGGCTGATGAGCTTTTCTCCTTAAACACAGACTGTAAAGTCTGAGAAAAGGCTGCTGTTCGATTTTCATCTGCCAGCATTGCACTTAGCCATTTGAGACAATGTATAGCCTGTCCCCTCTAACAAAGCTCACATTACAGGTACAGTCATGTGTGAGGTTACAGACCCTGCTGGATGGGTGGAATGAAGGCTAAGGGCCTCACATACAGCAAACAAGCCAGTGTTGATGGCTTCTAGGCAACAAGTAGAAGATTAATAGAGGCAACCACGGAGTTTGGAAATTCTGTAAATCAATGGCCTCTTCTCGCTAAAAGTTTTGCCTTAAACCATCAACCCACAAATAATTTATTAGCATGTTACCAAATCCCAATATAGTTCCTCTACCACACTTATTTTTGTAAGTATTCCACTAATTCTTTCAACAAGTTTGCTCCACACTGTGGCTACTTTCACAGAATTAACCACAGAACACACTCGGTAGCCCCTATCACCTGCAGGGGTGACTTTCTGTCCCAGTGGTGGCTCAAACTGTGCACACTACTGGACCCTCTATGCTGGGCTTTATTCCCTATTACACATAGCCATGCTAAAGTTTAACATATAGATTGGGGATAGTAAGAGATCAAGAACAAATAGCAAAATAAAAAATGATAATACATGGTAATAGGTTGTGAACTTACAAATTGTCGTTTTCTGGACTGTTCCATATAAGATTCTCAGATCACAATTTTCAGTAAATAACTTAAGCCTTAAAAAGAAAAACCAAGGATAAAGTACTGCATTGTCAGTGTTCACTCAGAAAGGTCATAGGCTATTAAAAATCTTTGGTTTATATAAGTTACTTAATTTTCTTCTTGTTATTTTTCATGGTACTTGTCTGTGTTGAATTTAGCTGCAATTGTGTTGATCAATTATTGTTTTTAATAGTCCTCCAGGATTTATTTCCCTTTACTCTTTGTTAAACTAAATGGTTTGTCATCGGCAAATTCTTTCCCCTCGCTACTCTTACGTTTTTTAACATACTGGGCTTATTTGGTCCCAATTATCCCCAAAGGAGCATCATTATAAAATTTTCCATGCCCAGAATTAGTCGTTCATACTCATGCTTCACTCCTTATTTCATAACAAGCACAGTATCCATAATATGACCTCTATTTTGTGCTCTTTGGGCCACCAAATAGTCCTTCAAGGAAATTAACTTAAAGCTTCCTTTCAACAGGACTATAAATCGCACTGTGTACACTCAGTAGTCACTACAAGTTACCCCTTTTAGAAAACCTGAACACCTCACAGAATCATGGAAGCGAGATGTGTTCCCTTGAGATAGTCTAGTCCATGTTCCTCCCCGCTGAATTCAGCTATCCCAGAGGGAGTGCATCTTGCAGGCTTGCAATATGGAGCAAAGACATGGATCCATTTTCAAGTTCCTCTTGGGTTTTCTAGTTCCAAGACTCTCGAGTGGTGTGAATGAGCGGAGCTCTGTATGCTGTTCTCCAACCTCGGTGCTCTGATCCTGATGCAGAACAGGGGAGGGAATCACAGGACAGTCACATTAAAAAAAAAAAAAAAAAAAAAAAAAAAAAAAAAAAAAAAAAGCCTTCTTCATCTGCTAAAGGTGAATAAAGACAAATGCTGCTAGTGACAATGCCATTTTCCTTCTGTAAGTAAAGTGGTAGGTGAAAGCCAACCACTACGGTAGGGAGGGTGAAGGAAAGCGCTGCTAGGGGCAGTGAACTTCATGACTCAATCCACTAAATTGGTTTATGCAAGCTAGTTTGTTCATCAAGCCTTCTGTGCTTCCCTTCAGGTCCACATCCCCGCCAGCACCACAGGCACTGCTGCATTTCCCGAGGTGCCACAATCCCCCAGAGACCACCATTTGTAGATGAAATGGAGGTCCGTTTTATATGGAAGGATTACATCTGCAATCTATAGAAGGCACAGTTTTCAGAGAAGCAACTCTGCTGCAAGCCCGTTAGGAGGCCACCATGTTCAAATCTGCTCTCCTGGCTCTGGGTTTCCTGCAGCTAGGTCTGTCCTGCTGTTGGAAGGACAGCTCCTTTGGCCCTCTTTGTTATCCTTTGTTTTATTTTCTTTTGTTTGGTTTGGACAAAACATCTGGTAAGTTGGTGACTCACAAGTCAAGGCCCGGGATGCGCAAAAATTAAAAATTGTTTTATAATGTGAGTCTTATTATGCCAAAATCCTGTTCACAGAGCCAACATAAAGCCAGGTCTGTTTGTGAGGTGGGCAAAGCCAAATCGCTCTGATGTCTGTCTCTAGGCACACAGAGTCTCACTGAGGGACTCTTGGGACAACTTGCCCACGTTACTGAGGGAACTGGTGCTATGCCTGTTACTGTCCTGGCTAAGTGTCTGTAACTGAATTCAGGAAGGGTAAGTGCATGTTAACACATCTTAACTATACATCCCCCAAATTGCCCATGCTAAAGACATCAGTTTTCAGTTCCCGGAACTCTGCGCTCTCATTGACACTACTAACCACTATCTTTTTCTGCTTAATACCACTTTTGTTAGTGTCCCAAATATCCTTCCTTTCTGGGTTACACGCTGCCTATGTGTTTGCCTATTCAAAGTCGTTACGGGTTTCTGTTCCTTAAACTGACTCTTAAATTCTATTGTTTCCCAGATTCCCTTTTTCCTTCTTTTGTTTTTTCAAGCTCACAGAGCTACTGAGCCTCCTGATTTCCACATGTCTCTTTTATAACTTGAAGTTCTAACTCATGTTTCTTACTGCCCACCAAAAATGACCCTCTGGGTGCCCAGTAGACATTTCATAACTAAACACGTTATCTTCTTTCCAACATTTTCCTGGACATTCTTCATCTATTAGTAATTCTAGTTTGTTCAGGTTTCTTTCTTTTTTTTTTTCAGAAAATTCAGTCATTCCAATCTTTTTTTAATGGTGAAACCCTAAGTAAAATTTATCTCTATAGCCTTCTAACTTAACTCTTGAGTATCTCTCAAAAGTTTGCTTCCCCACTGTGTTTGCTGCCATCATTCAAGCCAAGGCTTCTTATCAGCTTATTCTTCACAGGTTCCAGGTTTCTCAGATGCCAGCTGTGTGTATACCAGGTCAAGGAAAGGTACTGGGACAAGAGTGTTTAACACATAACACAGCAGTTACAGACAAAACCATGGGTTTGGTTTGGTTTGGGCTTTTTTAGTACTGGGGATTGAACTCAGGACCTTTGGCTTGCCAGGAAGGCCCTTATGCTGCCGAGTTATGTTGCTGGTCCTTAAACATGGTTTATTGAGGTTTTAATACCCAGTCCCTCATAATGTGACAGTATTTTGAAATGGGATAAAGATAAGGTCATGCCAGAGACTTAACTCCTACCCCCAGAACATTATGACTAGAATCCCTATAAAATAAAAAAATTAAAAAAAAGAAGAAGAAATCTAGATACAGAAATGCCCACCAGGAGAACACCTTGCACAGGAGAACAGAGATGGAGGTAGCGCATCTCTACCTAGAAATGCCCCAGATTTCCAGCTAACCATGAGAAACTCAGGGAGAGGCATGGAACAGAGTCTTCTTCCTTCCAGTCTTCAGGAAAACCCAGCCCTACCAATGCCTCGATTTCAGGTTCTGGCCTCCAGAACTATAAAGCAATGCCTTGGTTTTGATCCACTCAGTCTTGGGCTCCTTGTCATGACTGCTCTAGCAAACTAGCACAGCCATTACAGATTGCCTTTAGACTCAAGGTCTTTCTTTAACTTGTCCAGCGGTGCCCACTGCTTATGACGTCAAACTCAAAGCCTTGCCATCACGAGTCAGCTCCACATGATCATGGCCACACTCACCAAGACACTTCTTTCCTCACTACCATCTTGTATATGACACTTACACTTTTATGCTTGATGTTCCTGTCCACAAGGCCACCCACGCCATGATTCATAGAGCAGTTTCAGTTCATCTGGATGGTCTTGAAGCATCTTTCCTGAGTGCATTCTTCCAGGCAGAGTTTGACACTTGTCCGGTGAACCTTTTAGAGCGTTTAGGGCGGGCCAGCCAGATAGCTCAGGGGACTAAAGCACCTGATTAGGCAGAGTGTAGCCTAATCTCCAGCCTGCTGTGTGTGTCCCACCCACAGGGGGCACTGAGACCGTGATTGAAACTGGGCATGGTGGCGTGAGCCTGTAATCCAAGGGGACTTGGGAGGCTGAGCACAGGAGGATCGCTAGGACTCCGATCTGCACAGCGAGAGCCGGTGGACCCCGTAGTAAATACCTACAGGGTTCGGTGATGGGCCATTCTGGCACATGTCGTGGGTCTGCACTACTGTGTTAGGACCCTTTTTTTGCCATGCTTGCCAGACCATGTTTTAATTCGAATCGACTTTCCCTGCCCCCAAGCCACCCTTCCAAAACTGAGTTCCTTAAGGAGAGAGATTCTTTTCCTAGTTTACCTGATATTACCAGTAGTGAAATATTTTGAGTAGATGAGGAGACTAGACTGTCTTTACTCCTTTCTTTATTCCCTAAGAAACTGCATCTCCTTCTCAGCATGGTGCTTTGATGTTCCATGCCCTCCTTTTTAATTTTTCTACTTTATAGTATGTTCCATTTTAGCTGATTATTTTCTTTTAATCAGATATATTTTCTTCAAGACATACATTTATTTACAATCTAGGAAAAGAGCATTTTATAAACATGTTTTTAAAGTTCTGTTGGCCCGGACTTATTAATATTTGAATATTAAATACAGAAAATTATTAGCCAAGGAAATAAAATAAAATGGTTTTGTCCTATCCAATGTTTTTCCTACTCAAACTTTTGAGAGCTTAATACCAAAATGTACCTCACAGCAGTGAGCAATGCTTAAAGTTTAAAATGAAATTCAATAACTACACAAGGTTTTTGGTGAGAAACATATTGTAGAACACAGTATTGCCAAATGAAAAGGGAAAAAAGAAACAAGTTATCCTATGTAGCATCATGTTTAATATTTGTCTAGCAAATATTATTTTGGCAAATACATGTAACAGTTCACATATAAAATTCTGGACTAGTAAGAATACTTTTTCTTTAAAAAGAAATTAGATATGATAATTTCAAGAAACTGAATTTAATTGAACTTTTTACAGTGCGGTTCTTCACAGAATGTGTTGGATTTTAATACTCACTCAGTGTTCAGTAATTATCATGAAGTTTAAGTAAGAAAACAGAGCACATGCTGGGAGTGGTGGTGCAAGCCTGTAGCAGAAGGATCAGTGCAAGTTCGAGACCAGCCTGGGCTACAGAAGGAGCTCAAGGCCAGCCTGAACTCCATAGCGAGACCCTGTCTCAAAAAGACAAAAGAAAGAAAGAAAACAGAGCATAGGTAATCCAATTACATTCCGAAAGTTTAGGCTGTTACTGTTATCTGGAAAGGCCCAATAGCTGAATGCCATACTACACAATGCCTGTAGAATGGCTAAAACTCAGAATTTCTGACTTTATAATATACACTTCCCTTCCTGCAGCTATGTCACCTCTGTAAGAAGATTCACTGACCAAAACACTGGAGCCAGTGAGCTCCTCGCTTGGGCCACACAGGGGACCCCGAGAGCCACAAGCTGTTGTTTTTCTGTGACTATGTTGGTCCAAGGCCATACAATGCCCTAATGCTAAATTGCACTAGCTGTGTTTTTGGCTGGTTCATGTCTCTTGCAAAAGTCATTTACAGTGGTTTGAATTACATGATTTTCCTCTCAATCACTGTCAACTCTACATGGGCTCTTGATTTACAAAATCAACTTGGTTGCCAAGGCTGGTGGTAACTCCAGTTGGTCGTAAGTCAAGACTATCTTTCCCATAAGAAATAATGGAAATAATAAGGTGGCATCCCAAACCTCCCACAACGTCCCTTAGCTAACCTTTTCATGATTAAAAAAAAGGGTGGGTGCAAGGTGCCTGCTCTTGGGCAGGAGAACGCCCCTCCCTAAGAACCTCAGGCACTAGACTCTGGGCACTCCTCTCCCTGGGAGAGTCAAGCCCACCAGGACCTACTTCTCCAAGTCTAACTTTACAATGGGTCTAAGGTTGCCTGCTTCTGTCCTTTCCATTGTGGTGATGGCTTTCTTTGCCATCCTCTCCTTCCTTTGCTTCCTTTCTAGCTTTTCTGGAGCCATTTTAGTGATTATATAACTCACTTACTGCAACCAGGCCCACAAACATGAACCCCTGGGCTCAGACTGCCCCTCAGGTACCCTTACGTGTGCTTTTCTAGAGTCAGAAGTCTTTGTTTACAACCACCCAAGTGGCCTGCATTTGGGCTGTAGCTCCAGACTTTGGTCCTAGGTTAAATATGAAGTCACAATGTAGGCCAGCTTGTTCAAATGCGAGGTCTTACCATGAGGACCCACTGCAGGGATCAACAGCTATGACCATTTTCCCAGGAAAGCCATCGAGGAATAGAAAAGAGGTGCAGACATCGCCAGACTTTTATGTGTGAAATGTCAAAACTCCAATACTCTTGCCTGACCCAAAGTTTGCTTACTTTTGTTTCTCTAGTGCTTTTATATTGCAAATATGAATCTATGTATTTTCCATATTTTATTGAGAAAGAAAACATCTGTATCTCTGCTCCAGGAAGAATACTTCATAAATAGTTCACAGGAAATTCTGAACACATTATGAAGTTGTCTTGGTTACTTTTTACTCGTTGCTGGGACAAATACCCAATGCTCAAAATGAAGAAAGGAAAAGTTTATTTAGCTCACAGTTACTGGAGGTTTCAGTCCACATTCAGCTGGCCCAAGATTGAGTGGGACTGGGCAGAGAGCATGTAGTTGATGGCTCGGAACAGCAACAATTGCAACAGAGGCAACCAATCAACCAGGGGAACAGAGAGCAACAGTGCTAGTCTGTCTCTGTCTCTCTTTAAGTTACATCAGGCTCTCTGCCTTAGCCCATGTGCCTCAGGCTACACCTGTAATTCCCAGCAGTACTCAGAGTGATAATTTCATCAGTATTAAAACACATAATCCCAGCGACTCATGAGTCAAGTCTCAATCTATAGAAGTCCCTGTCTCATGATTGCATGAGGCTTTCAGGGACAACTAGACATAAACCATAACAAAAGTAAAAGTTTTCAGTGGTTGCTACAGAGACCTCTCCACTACTAAGTGTAAACTGTGGCTCCCAGGGTAATGAAGCCTAACTGTGCCTGCTCGCTGGACCTCAGCTCCGGGAAGGATGGGCCACAGCTTGGTCCAACACAACACATTACACTGAGATCTGTTAAACGATTCATCAAGGAGCTACATTTTGTCTAATGGAGATGCTCTAAATAATATCTTACCACGTTAAGAAGGGAGTTCTGGAAATAGAATTGGAGTTGCGACTTGCAGAGTCTAATTGGAAGTCCATCACCAAAGTCAATGTCACTGTAACTGGGCTATTGAAACAGTCAGGGTCCTGTGTAGCAGTCAATACATGTCTTATTTAATTTTTTGTTGTTTCTGCCTGGATCTTTATTCCTCAGCAATTAGATGTTTTGGAATACTTATTTCTCTTGCATATTTTAAGCTACATGAAGAGTCTCATTTAGTCTTGAAGAGTCACTCTTCCACTCCAAGCTTTGCTTCAATGTAACTCAAATGTCAGTTCTCATCTTACATCCCAGAAAGTCTCACCCTACCTTTGAATTCCAAGTCAGACCCACAGTGTGGACAGGAAGGCGGAGGTGTGGCTTCTGCACCTCTCTTTATGCACTTTCCTATTTCTAGTACTTTCTTTGTGCTTGCAAGGTGAGAAAGGAAGAGAATGGAAAGAGAAAGGTAAAAACTCTTCATCCACCCGCTTCTTGGCAAGAACCCACTAGTGAGTCCTGCGGCAGACACCCAAATTTAAGCTTTTTTGTGAAATTAATCTGTGTTCTGTAAAAAAATAATTCATAGTATCTTTCCCACCAATGCCTGGGAGGTGACTGTATCACTTGTATATCACTAGATGCTGCAGGGGCCACAAACAAGCCCATATTTTAGTGGTTTAAAGAACAAAGCCTTATATCTGATGTAAATTGGATATTCTCAACTGGCCAGTATTATTTTGTTCCCAGTTTCTTTTGTGTGTGGAGTGAGAGAAAGTACCAAGAATCGAACTCAAGGCCTTGAGCTTACCAGGCTGGTGCTGTGCCGCTAACCTGTATCCTGCCCGCCCCCAGTGTCTTTCTTCTGAGACTTGTGAGGAAGCCTTCCTTCTCTGGGATGCTCTGCACCACTACAGAGCAAGCTGCAAGATGAGCAGAGCTGCAAGAAAGTTTCCATCGAGAGTCCTGTGCTCCTTCTACTCCTCTTCTGCAGGCAAAGCAGAGATACCCAGCATCAACAGGGCAGGCTGTATGAGCCCTTCATAGATGGGGGAAACATACTTCCAGCAAACAAAATGGCCTTGTGCCATGATGCCATGACGTGTGGGTTCCTTCAGAGTGGAGCATGGAAGGCCCTAGGGCCTCTAGCGGTTGACTAAAGCACCTTCACACTGGCAGACTCACTCTTGGGAGGGAAGTTGGTAAGAAGCTCTACAGTACTTTCCCCAGTCTCTGTGGCCCTGGAGCCAGATTATGTCTATGCTAGGTAATGGCCAGTGCCCTGCTCTGCTGCCTCGTCCCTCCACTTCAAGGCTGACGCCGTTTAACCTGATGCTATGACTAGAGTACGCAGGACGCCGTTTAACCTGATGCTATGACTAGAGTACGCAGGACTGACCAGGAACAGTGCAGAGCATATCTGTTTTTCACTAAGGAGGTCAGTTTCTCCTATTTTCCCTTCATAAATCTATTCCAGTGAGCTGAAAGATAGAGGTTGCTGATCTTCAGCAGCTGGCTCTCAGAAAATGAAACTTCCATATTCGCCTTGCTAAGGAAATCTCCAATTTCTGTGAAGAATTCTCTAGAATTATCTTTCCTTTCAGCAGAAAGGAGTCATCCTCCTTGCATTAAAGAGGAAAGTAGGAAGGCTGGCAAGATAGCGCAGTGGATTAAAGACCAGGGTTCGATCTCTGGTGGGCGCTGAGAAGGTGACTGAGACTGAGAGCAGTGGCACATGCCTGCAATCCCAGCGCTTGGGAGCTGAAAACAAGAGGATCCCTAAGAGTCCGACCTGTGTACTCTCTGTAGCCCCTGTATTAAACCGATACATTAAAAAAAGAAATCACTAAAGTAGGTGAAATTCTCACGCCAAGTTGAAGCCCACGCACCACACCAGCATTCTGGGTTCCCCACGTACAGGGTTCTGGACTAAGCACTAGTCCTGTGTGCCTACAGCCTGTGAGCTAGCAGGAGGGCCATGGCCAAGAAACTCTATTGCTTTTTCATGAGCACTTTCTGTGACGTCTGGCACTGTCTTCACATGCTTTATACCACAAAGGAGATTATCGGGCCTATTAATAACTTGGAGCATACATGTGTGTGTGTGTGTGTGTGTGTACACTCCACATATGTACATGCGTATGCACATCTCAGTATTTTTTCACACAAGCATGCATAAAATTACTTAGTCTGATGAGAATTTCATGTCCCCCTCTGTAAATAAGGTCTGTATCTTGAAGCACAACCATTCAGAGTTCCCGGACAGGGAGGGAAATCCTTCCAATGAGAGGCAGAAGAAACATTCTGATCCTTGACCCCGTTTGTATACTAAGACCTCTGGGTAACACTTCCTATTTTTTAGACACAAAATGCAATTTCGAAGCCTAGGATGTTGCCTTCATTTCCGAATGGCATTTCTGATTAAGCGAAACACTCTCCAACTTAACTGATCAAACATGTAGGTCCGCATTAGAACTTTAAAGCGCTTCCCATTTGTGAAACCCATAGTACTTACGCTTTAGAATTTTCCATCCTCAACTACTCTTTTCACATCACAGGAAATCTATTCCATTTAAAATAAATAAAAGATTTTAAATTAGATCACAAAAGATCCAGAGAACTCTAAATTCAGTCCAGTTCTTCTTTGAAACCACAACTGATGAAAAAAAAAGTTGCTTTTGCTAATTACAGTTCGTGTTACATTCTTAATTTTATTTAAATGTAGGTATTTTGTAATTTCCATTTCCTTTCTTGTAGGAAAAAATTCATCTCAAGGGACCAAGGGACAGAAGGCAATCTGAGTTACATGTGTCCTGCGGTAGTTGATCCACGCCTCACACATTTCCTTTATGAGCAGCTCGGGACACACCTGACCAGGTACAGACACTTTCTGTGTGCAGTATGCAGTTTTTAAAAATTTGTGTGTGTTGTATTTACAAAAGCCATACAAAAGGAAGAAAAAATAACTTTCCACTGGGAATGTAAATAAAAAATATTTAACTTATTTAACACATTGGAAATCTTTAGGTTTTGTAGATTTTCCACTTTTATTTTTGCCAGATTCACACACAGGCACTACACTAGAAAACAACACTTGAAAATTCAGAAACATTTCAAGGGTCAGATGAGAGCTCATGCATGTCAAATGGTAACTGCTACCTAAAAAGAATAAAGGAAGAAGAAGAGATCAGAATTTTTTAAAAGGTTGCATAGTTACCTGCATTGGCTGGCTGCACCTCATGCCTGACTCTAACATATGATTGTCCAAGGCTGTCTTGCTGATGGTAGACGTGGATCCACTTCCCCCAAGAGTCTGAGCCTGCAAAATCCCAAAGGCTGCGTAGAACAGGTCCAACTCCTCCTAGTCAGCTCCTACCGCATGCTGGGGTGAGTAGAAGCTAATTGATACAAAGACTCTATTACTTTAATCACATCTCATGCTGTTACCTATAAGGTGGTAAATTTTTCAGAGAAATTAGAAGACACGACTGTCTCCCCAGTGTAAGAAACCGAAAGAGTAAATACGATCCTATAATGAAGGGGCAAGAAACTGTTGGGAAGGAAAGAACAACCGTCACAGGGGAAAAGAAGAAAGAAGAAAGTGGGGAAAGGATGCATGAGTGTGCACAGGATAGCTAAGATAGCTGTGCTACTAATTTCTATTAGTTCATGGGAAGGAGTGGTGAGCGCTTATACCTCTGATCAATCCGATCAAACTTGCATGCCCACTTCTGGCAAACTGAGCATCTACTTGGAAGATGATAGCATGCAACACAATAGCCATTGTTAATTTTCCATCATTTTGCTTTGAAATTCTGCATCCGTTTTATTTCTTTTTTTGTCTCTAAAATAAAAAAAATTAACTGGCTTTTATTCTACAGCATATTGAAGGAGAAAATGACTTTCTAGGTAGCATAGGAATAAAAAAAACAGACAAGAAATGGAGATGTGACAGCAGGCATGGAGGATGAAAAGAACACACAGCCATGTCCCCGGAAGGCTGAGGGGAACAGTGCTCCCCAGGAGGAGTGGGAAGTCTGACCCATTGGAGGAAACCTTTGAGCTGAGGCCCAGACTTCGTGAGAGAAAGCACAACAGCCCACATCTCTGAAAAGAAAAAGATTTTTTCTGAGTTAAGAAATGTGAAAAATTAGTTACTGGATCCATAGAGAAAAGCTAGAAGAGAAAGCCTTCCGTGGAGCTTCCAGCCAGCAGGCGCTCTCCCCTCCGACAATGGCAGCCTGGATCTCAACAGACTTGGCTGGGGACACCTCAGGCCCTGGCTGGGCTGCAAGCGTGGCAAGTGGTCATGAAGCAGGGTGGCCTGAGGACCAAAGGGCTGATCAGTGTGTCCTCAGGCTCGCCATCACTTGCGGGCCCCATGGAGCGGGGATCAAGGAAACAAGTGGAAGAGATTTGGAAAACAACTCTAAAAATAAGTCCTACACAGGAAACTGAAGGATTTCTTGTAACAAGGTATGATCTAAGTTCCTATTTTAGAGTTGGAGATTTTGTAGATAGAGGATTAGAAAAATAATTGTTTGCTAAACAAACAAGAGTGCAGAACCGAGAACCGGATTGAGCTGCTTTAGGAGGATTATTCTGCAGGATTGATGAACACCTGGAGTCAATAGCACAGAACCATCTAGAAGCTCACCAGCCGTACAGGATAGGATCAACATCTAGGAGAACGCCGTTGGGTAGAGCGGTTAAACTGAAGACAATGACAGTCGCCGGTTATTGTAATAGAAAAAGGAGGGATGAGTTTTACAAGACTAAAAGGAAAGTCAACAATTTTGTAGTCAAAACCCACAGTGCCAGCCACATTGGAATACAATTTAAGATAGTAAAATACTAAGAATTTAATTCAAGACAGCAAACGTGTTTCTTAAAATGGCTTTGTTATTCATAACAAATGATCGCAACAATGGAAAGTTGATATATTTTTTAGTCATGTCGTGGAAGGCACGTGGATCCTCCATGCCCCCGGAGATCAAAGTTTATGTGGAGCTCTGCAGTTCTGCTCTCCGTGGTATGCGAGAAAAGACCTCTGTGAAAGAGGAGAAAACATAGTGGAACGACACTGCAGTGGGGCGTGGAGCTTGCCTCCCTCTTAGGATTACAGCGAGTTTGCACCCTGGACATAGGCCCGAAATGCGCCCAGCGATAGGGCCAGGGCAAGGCTATGTCAGCTACAGTGCTCGCCTGCTGACTTAGGTACCACTGGAGGCGGAGCCTACACCTTCTGGGGAGACTTGGCCAAAGGGCAGATTCTAGGAAAGAAGGGGGGGGGGTTGAGTGACCAGCAATGTGGAGGACTAAGAGGGACACATAATGAAAAGTGTGACACACCGCTCGCAGTTACCACAGTGGACAGAGAGCGAGGGGCTCCATCTCGCAAGGTTTAGGGTGAGCGCAGGAGGAGTGCTGCCTGGAGGCGGGGGAGGGGACCTCCGCGTGAAGGAGCCCAGAGCCTGGCCCAGGAGGGAGGCGCAGGGGTGTTGCTGGGAGTTTCCAGCTTCCCTGCAGCTTTAGACGATCTAATCTGTCGCGAGGTAAGGCAACTGAGCCTAAGTATATAGAAAGCACAGATGGCGGGCCCAAGTGGGTTTCCTGCGAAACCTGGCTCTTCAGGTCTCTGTGTCCGAGGGAAGAAACTAACTATAACATTTGCTTCAAATTTCTCATCTGCAAAGTTGGAATTGTAACAGTAGTAAGTACATCCCTGGAACATTCGGAAGACTAAAACGATTAACTGAACCCTGCACTGCACAATCGTTGATATGTTAGCCTGTACTTACTAATGTTCAGTAAACATAGTTATTATGTTATAAGCTCTTTGTCTTGAAGCAAGTTGCTTGCTACTAGGAGTCTATCCACCACCGTGTCGGGAAGATTTTCTTATGGGGTGAAAATGGGAGGCCCTCAGAAGAAAGTGACCGGGGCGCCATCTAAGAGCAGCATTACTGCGACCCCATGTGCGCGGACGCACCCAGAGTTCCTTTCACCATGCTCACTCTGATTTGGTGGGAGTATTGAGAAGACTCGAAGACGAACTGAAAGGCTTGAGCCCTGCTTTTTGTAATCCCTGTGTAAATGTTAGCCTGCCCCTGCCCTTCTTAATAGCTAGCCAAGTGCTCATTACGTTATGTTCGCGTGGGTGTGGCGCAGCTGAGGCTGAATGAAGAGCGTTGCGCAGACGAATAAAATGCCGGTGAATGGCAAGGAAGAGGCCACCTCATAAAACGCTTGCTGTCACCAGGCTGGCAACATTGCGAAAGTTCATGCACAGTTTATAGCTTAAAAAGCTATCTAAAACTCAAATGTAACAGAGTATCCTGTAGTTCATCTGGCAACTCTATACTTTAGAAAAGAGAAACGAAAGCCTAAGGGGAAAAAGTAGAAGAAGAAACAGATTTTCTGCCAAGACTACCTACCTACACAAGAATAAGAAAATCATAATGTACGTGCTTCAAAAAACTAAAATGAGAACTTAAAAATCAAAAGAAAAAAAGGCAAATGTTCTTTTAAAAGTTCAGATTGCTTTTTAAAGATCTCCCTGAACTCAGAGTTGTTATGACCGATCCCCTGAGTGCATGTGGGAGTGTTTTGGGATAAACCTTGAAGCAGCTTGCAAGCGTTTCCTTACAACTTGTCCTTCTCTGCTCGAAGGTCATCGGGGTGAGCACTGTGGACTCTGGGCACTGCCTTGTGCTTTGGCTTACACAGTAGGCTTTGTAAAATTGTCACAGTAACCCTAAAGTAGACACCCACCTACACTGAAAGCAAGAGAGCTGACAGTTTCGTAATATTAAGGAAATGCTCATGGACGGATCCTTCAGCACTCAGTCTAGCAGTCAGCCAAAGCAAAATCGTTATTCATGATATTGCATGGCTCCTTTAAGGTCCCAGGCACTTCAGGAAGAGCAGGTAAATGGTTTCCTTTAGTGTGCCTGAAGTTTAACAAGCATTTTTGTACATAAAATGTATTCAAATCTTAATTAAGTGAATCAAAACTATTTATAAAATAAGAATGTCACTGGTCTAACAGCCTGCCAGGCAAGCACAGGAACCCAGGTTCAAACCCTGGCATTGCATGCCATGCTGGCCACTGAAACCGGGCGTGATGGCACAAGTTTATAATCCCAGCCCTGGGGAGGCTGAGACAAGAAGATCACTGTAAGTCTGAGCTGCATAGTGAGACTGTAAACAAAATTAATTGATTGATTAATTAATTAATAATTCTTAAAATAAGCATGTCACTCTTTTCTTTCTTTTTGGACTTTAATTCCTGTTTTTCTGTTCCTTTGTCCACCTCAGTATGTGCTCAATAAATTAATCAATGAGACACTGGCACTTCAAGTGCTTCTGATGTAATGACATGCCTATTCCACAGTGTCCTTATGCAGATCAGCAAACAACCCAAGCCACTGCACTCATGTTGGGCATGTAGTGAGTGCTTCCCGTCACTACCATTCATGATGGCAGTGCTGTTCACAGAGGAGCCTCCTTGGGGTCCTCTTTTGTCCTTCCGGTCACTTCTCTAGATCAGGGCATCATGGCCTAGGGTCCTATGCACTCCTCTTTGGAGTTTTATTTTTAGTCTCAGTCCTTAGGACTGAATGCCACACTCTTCCACTGAGCTGCCTTCCCAGCTTGCCTGCTTGCTTGGTTAATGGATAAAATTTGAGTGCAGGGATTCCCTCAGTCCCTGCCCTGCTCAGGCGGGGCTGGAAGTCGCAGTCCTCCTGTCGCAGTGCCTTCTTTTAAAAGAATCCAGTGTCAAAAGTTTCCTTAAGCAGATAAATTTCCCTCAGCCTGTCACGCGTGCTGACTGTACATGCCTCTCCTCTTCTTGGTTCCTTAGAGTCCTCTCCTGGGTGGGACAGTCACAGCTCAGATGGACTCACTGTGCTGCTGGGCCTCCAGTGCTCCTCTTGCACGCTGAAAGAGTTTGGGGATATCATCGTCTCAGCTGGCTGTAATCACACTCGCTCAACAGAAAGTTAAGAATGATTCAAACTCCCCTTTATAGGCCATATCTGTTCATCCCCAAGCCAGATGTTTTGTACTCCGCTGACTGTTTCACAGTGACACTGGAAGTCCCTCTCCACTACTGCTTACGTAGAGTCAAGTCACAGATGCAGATTCATATTTGTGATAGGTGACGTATGGTTTGGAGGATCCCGTGCATATGTGCATTAATACTCTTTTTGTAAAGGCAATGTGGCCCTCCTGACTCGTGCAGCATAGCGCCTGAGGCTAGTGACTTCCTACCAGGCTTTCTTACGATGATGCTAATACATTCAGAGACAACCCCACTCCAAACCGATCAGAACCAGTGTTCTGTTCCCTCATGGCTGCCTCGATGGATCCAGGGAGAACAGGTCGGCCTCAGCTTGCCGGTTTCACTGAATTTATTTACCTTTTCATTTATCTTACGAGCAATTGTCTCCTGCAAACAATGTAGAAACACACTATTAGCCTCTTAAATACTTCTCAGTGCTAATAAAATAGGTTCTCTTAGCAAAACCCATAGCTGAATACAAATGTAATGATGATGTCACTTCTTTTTAATAATACCAACCAAGATCATTTAATCCTTTGGCTCTCAATCTTGGCTCTGCAACCTTATAAGAATACAGATGTCCCAATTATTCCCTGAACAATGAAAGGAAATGCTTATAGGTGGAAATGGGGAGTTATTGCATTTTAAAACAGCTTCCTAAGATATTCCAAGGCTCATTTATTAGAATCTTATTTAATCTTGTAAAATAACTGACCAAGTAGTAATGCGATGTTTGTTTCATCATAGGCTGAAAAAAACCTATGGAAACATATCTTTGTCCCCAAGCAAAAGTACATCAACTGTCCAGAAATGAGAAAAAGGCATGCTGTACCCTTTTCCCTTTCAGTACTGGTGTATCATTTTATAATTTGGAATACCTCCTTGGAAAACCTTTGTCTCTTGTGAGGAATGGTGGCAGTAATGTTAGGAAATGTCCTGGGATCTTTTTTAACCTATCATTTACACCACAGTTCCTTGCCCTTCAAACACTTTGCTCTTGCTGCTGTTTGGTTGTGTTGTGTTCGATGCTTGGTTTTACTTCTCTGCATTTTGCCTGTTGAAAGGACTAACCAACGTATGGTCGCATTATGTAAACAAAGCTCTTTGAGTTAATTATTAAGAATAATTTACAACGTGATGGAAAGCTGCATTCATTTGAATTTCAATGATCAGTTTTTATTTATACACATTAAAAATAACTTGCAGCTTGAGGAAAACAGAATATTTAACTACATTTTAGAAACTTTTTCTTAATCCTGAACATATTGTATACATTTTAAATAATGTTAGGCTGAAGATACCATATCATTATGGTTCAATTATCCATCTTAATCTTAATAAAAATCAGAGAATTTACTAACCAATATGCATCATGATTAAACAGATAAAGATCCTAAGTAGTTTTAGAGCCAGATTTTTAGAAGAATTTAGTCTTAGTAGGGGGGAAATACCTTTTCATGGAAAGGTTGCGCTCCCAAGTTTAATTCTGACTTGGGCTCTGAGGCACATAATACACATTAATATCAATATACCCTGATGATATGCTGAAAGGGAATTCAGTCTGCTGATTCCTAATATTCAAATGTAAGCTTGTAACTCAATTATACAGGGGTCTGCTTTCCAGTTTATGAATTATTTATTCCTTTGTTTTACAGAGGTTATAACAGTTATCCCGGCAAGGGAAGAGTAAAGCTCCAGAACCTAATGAGAGCATTTACGACACAGTTCAGTGCAGAAAGAAGGCACCAGCTACAAAGCCGACTCACTTCTGTCATAATAAAAAGCCAGGCAGAAAGCTTCAGGAACGCCAAGACTCATTCTATGAAAATTATCAAACAGCAGAAAATGAATTCTGCTGAACATCAAAATAGGTTATTGATATGTAAGAAACTTTAATAGCATCAGAAACTATGACTAAACCTCTAGGCAGCCTTCACTATCACCAAAGTAAAATTATGTCTAACAATGCTACTCTAACTCACAGAGGGCCTTCTTCCACGGGGGAAAAATGAGGGAACAGGAACAGACAGCTGGTGGGGTGGAAGGGGCAACTCAAAGATGGGTCACTTACAAGCCATCTACAGATTCTATTCACTGGACCACCATAGTCTTCAAAACATCTCTGACCGTTGTCTAGTGCTACCTGGACTATGCATAAAGTGCTTGGCTTTTTTAATCTTCATTTTGGCAATTCTTTTTTAAAGGCAGAGGAATGAATTTAGAGATGGGTTTTGCCTTTTTTATAGTTTTATTGTCTCAACAAATGCAATACTTATAGTCAAAAGTTGGCTACTATTAAAAAACACTTTTGTAATAAAATGTCAGTGACATCATTGCTCACATTACTGGTTTCTGAACACTATTCCTGGAGCATTTAAGTAAAAGCTATTATGACTATACAGCTGAACGTGTGCTTCCAAATTTCAGTAACAGTGAACATGGACATTTTCAGCAGGGAACTATAAGGTCTTTGTAAGAGAGAAGCATCAAATAAAAAGTTAAGATATTTAAGTATTAACAAGAAGAATCCAGGGGTCAGGGAGATAGCTCAGTAGAATAAGCACTTGCTTGGCAAGTGCTACAGGGTCCTGAGTTCAATCCCCGATTCCATTTAAAAAAAAAAAAAAAAAAAAGAATCCATGTACCATATACATTGTGAAATATCTAAATTATTCCAACTTTGTCTCTCTGCTTGTCTAACCCTTGAAGAGAACATGTCTTAGCCATTCAGATTCTTCTGAAATGGTTATAAGGAATGTCCTTCCACCTGAACTGGGATATACTATACCCAAGAACTACAAGCACATTTCAAAGCAATCGCATCCTATGTTTTGTGTCTTTACCTGGACTCATAGTGCACATTTGATGATAATAATTTAGGGTCTAAAATTTACAGATCATGAACTCAGACACCAAGGAAAGGGATGTTAATTTGCAAAGCAATTGGGCGAATGGTAAAAAAGGAGCAGGACCAGTGGTGAATTGCAAATAGATATGCAAACTACATATGTACCTCAAAACATTCCAACTTTTGTTTACTTATGAAAAGTAAACAAAAATGGCAGAGCTGCCTCAACAAGCTAGCTCAGGCCTCTTCTGTTCAGCAGCTGCCATATTGCAAGCCCTAGGCTAGATTAGCGTTTCTCATGGTGACGCGCAATACAGTCATTGGATGAGAAAAGTAAACTATAGCGACGCATGCTGGCCCCTCCTCCCACGAATTTGGGCTAAGGTGACTAAAGAGAGCTTCCTGCATGGTGTCCTCTAACAAATCATAGGTTATATTAGTGCCACAGCTGAGCGCCTTGGGTCTGAAGAAGTAGGCTTTGCTTACAAGACTTGCAGAGACATTATGTTTCTTGGCTTGGATGTTAACTCCTGTGGGTCAGGAAAAGGCTGATAATTTACATACTTGTATTAAAGGAAATTTGGATTTTTTTTTTAAATGCCAGTAAGAGATCTGCCTCCACAGATGCATCTTTGAGCACACACTTACTTGCTAGACCTCTGAGATTAGGAAGAGACTCCTGTCAGAACTTAACCTCTGTAAATCAGTATGCGCTAGTCGGGGTTCTCCAGAGAGGCAGAACAGTTGGGTGTGTGCTGCACCTGTGGGTAGTGGCTGGGCTCTGTTCATGAACTGAGTCATGGCATTCTGGGGACTGAGAACTTAAATCTGTAATGGGTCTGGAAGCCAAGGGTAAAGTTTACTTTGTAGAGTTAGTCTAAAGAATGTTTGGGCCCAGAATTCTGTCTTCCCCAAGGACTCACCTTATTTCTTCATTTAAATTTAATTGAATATTCTATCCTACTCACATTCTGAAAGGGAAGCCACTTTACTCAGTACACACTGATTTAAAAGTTAATGTCTCCTAGAAAACACAGCAAATGCTACACCCAGGTGCGGGTGCGTGCCCTGTTGTGTTTGCTCTCTGGAGAACCCCAACTAACACATATAGGCATTTGACCAAATATTTGGTCATAGTCATCTGGCAAACTTGGCACATAAAATTAATATCACCAGATGCCAATTATTAGACATACAGGAGGGCTGGGGAGATAGCTCAGTAGAATAAGCGCTTGCTCGACAAGAGCAAGGGCCTGAGTTTAATCCCCGGTTCTGGAAAGAAAAAAAAAAAAAAAATAGCCATATCGCTTATAGAACCACTTGCTTTTTATGAAATAAGACTATCCTCTTACTTAGTAAAATGCTCAGCTACCTATGTGTTCTAAGTAAGCCAATTGAAAGAGTTGAAAATCATCGACAATTTTCCCTACTTCAAGCTCCTACTCTTTCCACTGTGTTTAACTATTTTTAGAAGGTGTGCTCAAGAGAATGCTTTTTATTCAAGTTTTAAAGGTTCCTGGCACCAGACTTGTAATGGGCTCAGAGGTCCAAAATGACTTAAAGAGCTGCATGTTGTTAAGTATGAGAGCTCAAACTATGCTTCTACTAACTGGGGAGTCTTCCCAAGGGGTTCCAGTGCTGGGAAACTCCAATGCTCACTCTGAATCTGCCTGCCTTCAGCCTGCTTTCACTAAGAGCAAGCAATGGAATTTCTGTCACTTGACTTCCCGGACACACTCGTAAGTGGCCTTTCAGCTTCTTCCGGTTTTCTTGCAGTAGACCACTCAGGAAAGGGGAGTTTTCAGATGACCAACCCCGCTGTTCTGAGTTGGCCACACCAGAGAGGGGCCCAAGCAGACAGCCCCTGCTGGGCTCACCCACGCCAGCTGTCACAGCCGAGGTGAAAGGGCAGGAAGTTACCTGAGCCTCAGCCGAGTACCCGAGTGGCTTCATTTCAGTTGTCAGGGGACAGGCTGCTTGAACTCTACCTCAGTTCCTTTCCTGCAAGATCCACACCTATACTGATGGTGGCATACACCAACTGCCCCATAACTGTGCTATGCCACTCCACACAAACATGATTGGTTCAACCTGGGACGAAGAACCAGACAAGAGAAGCCGAAACATCAGTCTCTCCTTGAGCAAACTTGAGTAGGGCTCATCCATCTAAGTCTTTTCTGGAAAACACAGAGTGAGGCGGATGTACACTAAACAGCTCTGTGTTGATGGAAGGGAGGTATTCAACTGATATGCATTGGAATTGCTTGGTGCTTTTGTCCTGTTCCCGGTCCACGTCCACACACCCTACTTTCACCCATCTGTAACACGAGCGATCTGTTGTGATCCGACACTTTCTTTTTTGCTTCAGTCCACACAGCAAATGCTGCGGAACCTCTCTCCAAAATGTTCCTCAAATCCATGTCTTCTTTGCGTGTCCGTGGCTGCTCTCCAGTCACCGCACCTTTTTGCCAGGTGTCCAAGAGCATCTCCTACCTGGTCACCCTCACATCATCCCACACCACTTACAGACTCCGTTTAAGGCTTCCATGTCTCCCACTTTCAGAAATAAATCCTGAGAATCTCTGCCAGGCGCAGAAAGGCCCTAAGTAGTGGCCGCAGTCCCACGGCTCAAGCACCATGCTCCCATCGCAGGAGCTTTCCCTGCAGCCCCTGAAGCTCTCACGCTCACCCCTGACACAGTATTGTACAGTTCCTACGTTCAGTGTGCAGAATGCTCCTCAGTGGTCTGCGTCCTCGTTGGCATACTGCTTGATATTCTCTCCTGAGGAATCGTTTTCATTTCCCGGCACTGTACCAGTTTCCGTGTTTACCATCTCACTGTTCTTGGGCTGCTGATTTTCCTTACCAATAAGGTCTAGAGAGAGACTGAGCCCTTCTCTGTTTTGATACACAATTGGATTTTGGTGGCCTAGCACCATGCCGTGGACGTAAGGGATGCTCGGTAGGTATTGCTGGGTGCTTGAGGAATCACGTGAGTAACTCGAGATCTGGCACTTTTACCTCTGTGAATAGCAGAGTGCTAGTGTTAGGTCCAGGAGACGACAGGAGAAGGATGAGCCAAGAGTCGGAGCCTCGAAGTGAAACAGCACTTTTATTGAAAAAGCTGTGCCGGCACAGGGCCACCTGGCTAGGGAGCTGAAGTGACCCTGAGCAGCAGTATGAGCGGGTTTATATAGGGTGCTGGGGGGTTAGCAAGCATCTTTTACAGAAGCCAATAGAGTGGGTTAATGGGGGGCTTTTTATGGTGATTAGTTATCTTAGGTCTAGGTTATGGTCCTATGGGGATAGATTTGATGATATTCGGGTGACCAATGGTAGTGAATCAGCCACCTAACCGGAGGGGATTTCCTAAACCTAGGTCACTTCGGGGAAATAGAAACCTAAGTCCTTTCTGGGGAAACAGAAACTTGCCTAAGACCCTTATGGGGAAACAGAAACTTATCTTTGTATGTCTTTACCTTGTACCAGGATGGGTCAGCTCTTGCACTAGGAGTGCACAGGTGTAGCTGACACACATGGAGTCTACCACAAACTGCTGACTTAGTGAACTAGAGCACTGTCAATAAATGTTGCTGGCTATGATCGGCGCTGTCTTGCCTGTTGATGCGACCATCAGTTGGAAGTTTGCTCCGTGCCTTGGTGTAGGATAGCACAAGCGTGCAGGAGCCTCTCTAACCAATGGGAGAGCCTAGGGCCCATTAATGTGACAACTTGAATATCGTTGTTTCCAACTCTCTGCATGTTCATTCAGGGACTCAACTGCCCTGACCCTCCCCACTCTTAAACAAGAAGGCTCTCCTATGCTCCAGTACTAGTTTGAATTGCAGCATTCTGCTTCTTTCTGCTATTTCAACTTTCACGTTCAATGTTGCTGTTTTCTGAAGATTTCCACACAAGCCCCTGAAGTCAGCAGGTGCACATTCCTACCTTCCTTTCTACAGCATTAGCTTTGCCAGCCTGGACAGAACCACGGTGTGTCAGTAACCCTGGCTGCATTTTACCTCGTTGTCTTGGAAGAGAGTAGGGTGTCAGTAACCCTGGCTGCATTTCACCTCCTTGTCTTGGAAGAGAGTAGGATTCCAAAGTGCGACGGGCCGGGTCCTCTGAACCCATTAGAATGGATTCATTGTGTCACCAGGTAGACTCTAAGGGACTCAAGGCTCAAAGCAATAAAATGCACAGGAGCCGGGCGTGGTGGCGCACGCCTGTAATCCCAGCACTCAGGAGGCTGAGGCAGGAGGATCAGTGCGAGTTCGAGACCAACCTGGGCTACAAAAGTGAGCTCAAGGCCAGCCTGAACTGCACAGTGAGACCCTGTCTCAAAAAGACAAAAAAAATAAAAATAAAAATAAAATAAAATAAAAAATAAAATGCACAGGAGAGAGCAGGGTGGTGGGGGAGCAAGCTTCGATGTCACCCTAAAGGGCCTGAGCAGATGAAGATTCTGCAGAATGCGGACAACGGAGAATCACATGGGAGTTTAAGGAGCTAGGACTAGAAAAGCACTGTGTGTCCTATCAGGCCCCACTGTCCCTCAGTAATACCTGGAACCCAAGGCATGCAAGGCAGTGCAATGTAGCCTAGAAATTTGACTTCTCTCAGAAAGCCAAGAACTGTGCCACAGTCTATGAGCATCTCCTCTGGACATACACAGGCCATCCCCTGCTCCTGGGTAGATGCACCGGGCGGGCTTGAGGACTAAGTGCCACACCTGCCCGGAAGTGCCCCTTCTGTCCTTCACCAGCCCCTGTGGACAAATCCGCAGCTTCTGCTCAAGTTCACAGCTCTACCTGTGACTGGCCAGCAGAGCCGTCCGAGCAGACACAGATGACCTGGAGCACTTTGATGAAGCAGACACCTCTGCCTCCAAGGAAGCTCTGAGGCCATGTGCAGATCTTATCCATACACGTTCGCAGCACACACTCCTCCCATTTATTCCACAGAAACTAAACTGACGCCTCCTCTGCAGCCCTCCTAGAGATCTTTGTGAGCACTTGGAGGGGAGCCTGGATGCTGTTTCAAATTTATGTAGCCATGACGGCGAAGGACAGAATTACAGATTACAGGTTATACTTGAGAAAGTCTTCAGGCATTAAACACTTAGACACACACGGATGTAAATATATATGAGATTAAGCATGTGTGAGAAATATCTATATCTATACCTATATGACTGCACATACGATTCAGAAAAAGAGTGACTTTTGAACTTAAACCAAATACAACATGCTGGACTATAAACTATCTTACTATTTGCTATTCTTCTTGTGACCTTGACAGAATGGATTACAAATCTTTATTAAAAATTTAGAATAACAAAGAATACAAGTATTTAAGAGTGAATCTTAGGTTTTAAAAATAATACCTAGAGGATATATATATATATATATATATATATATATATATATATATATATGTCGTTGGACTACAGGTATTTTCAAGATAAGTCAGAAAACAACAGAAAGCCCAAAATAAGCATATTTTTAAGAATGAAAACCAAGCTTCAGTGTTCATGAAGTTAGTTCTCTAGAACGTGAGATTAGAGGTGAGCAGCAGCTAGGCATTGCTCCAAAGCAAAGCTGGAGGGCCCAGTCCTGGCCCGAGTTCAGGGGTGGCCTCAGAAGGTGGAGGCACCTCTTGCTGGGCTCTGAGACATACGATGCCAGAGTCTAAACGCCAAAGTGTGCTCCAAGAGGAGACGCTAAGGGCCAGCTTGCAGCAAGGGGCAAATGGGCTGTCAAGCCAAAGCGACCTGAAGATCAAAGCCAAGATGAAGACCTGGAGAACGCAATGCTAAGGATCAAGGCTTGGGGCATGGAACCCCAAGGTGATGAGTGGAGCCTCAGGCCTCGGGCTGCCATTGTTCTGGGTGAGAGGGCAGGACAGACGAGGCAGTGTATTCAAGTCTAGGACAGGGAAAGACAGCAAGCAAATTGGCTCCTAAAAATGAGCTAGAAAAAGGGTCAGCCAAATAGCTCAGTGGATTAGAGCACCTGCAAGCCAACGCAGAGGCCCAAGGTTCGGTTACTGGGCCTGCCATGCCTGCCCAACCCTGGGGCACACTGAGACTGCCACTGAAACTGGGTGTGGTGGTGTGCACCTGTAATCCCAGCTCTTGGGAGGCTGTGAACAGGCATATCACTATGCGTCTGATCTGGTAGTGAGACCCTGAACACCCTGTAGACCCCTCCCTAAAATGCAAAAAAAAGAGCTAGAAATGAGTTCTACCCAGAAGATTTATAAGAACGTGAACAAAGTGGTAACAAATAACAAATATAACCTCAATCATAAAGCTGATACATTTTGGCTCTTCCTAGATAGACATAGTCTATGTTGACTCAATTTTCAAAGAATATGGATCTTAAAGTGATAAAGTAGTTGATATAAAATAAGGAAATATTGTCAGACTTATATAACATGTTGGAATCCCAATAGGACACAAATTCATTAATTCCCTTTTTAAACAGTATAATTAGTTGACACTGACGGAAACAAAAGCAGAGAGCCTGACAAATGAAGGATTGGACCGGCAATAGTTATATAACATTCATTTGTTTATTTGCTTGTTTGATTGAGAGGCTGGCCATGTAGTTCAAGCTGGCCTTGAACTCACTGTGTAGCCCAGGCTGGCCTGAAATTATGTTGATCCTCCTGCCTCAGCCTCCCAGTGCTGGGATTGTGGGTGTGTGCCACAGCGCCCGACAATAGCAGTATACAGGTTGAACATAGTTTCTTAGATTTTCCTGAAGCAAACTCAGACATAAGAATCCATGTGTCAATGTGTTATACAGAAAGGACTCCTAAGAAAAATTTAGAGGTGAGGGTATGTTTAGGTTTTTGTTTGTTTGTTTTGTACTCAGAATCACGCTCCGGCCTCATTTGCCAAGCAAGTGCTCTGCTGCTGAGCTACTTTCCAGTTCCTCGTGTGATTAGTTTTGTGAGAAACTGCCAAGCTATCTTCAGAAGTGGCTGTTTTATCTTTCTATTCCCACCAGTAAACAAATGACTATCACTTTTCCCTGTGTCCTTTCTGTCATAATTCCACTGACTAGAAGTATGTGAGCCTATTCTGAATTCATCTTTCTGTTTGATTTACATCTCATATACCCTCTGACCAATACTGCCCTGCCTTAATTACTGTGGCATTATAGGAAACATCCCATAGCAACCACATCAGGCTTCTGACATTCTTCTTCTCTTTCAGTATTTCTGTGGCTCTCCTGGGGCTTTCGTGTCTCCATATAAACACTAGAATCAACTTTGTGAAGATTCACAGGATGCCCTGGTGGGCACTGGGTGGAATTACCGTGAGGAGCAGCATGAAGTTGAGAAGAACTGTGCCCTGAACACATTGAGGTCGCCTGTGTGTGAGCATGGAGTCACTTTCCAGCTGAGCTAGTTGCTTCCTCTCCTTAGAGCTTTATCATTCTCTTCATGTAGATTTTCTATGTGAGTTTTCTACCTGCTATTTCATGTTGATGGGCATTAATGTAAATTGTGTGCTCAATTTCCAGGTGTTCTTATTCCAGTCCTTCTAACAGGTCAGAAAA
Organism: Myocastor coypus; assembly: GCA_004027025.1. Lineage (NCBI taxonomy): Eukaryota > Metazoa > Chordata > Mammalia > Rodentia > Myocastoridae > Myocastor > Myocastor coypus. The sequence continues at coordinate 953 of PVJA010014574.1, read as the reverse complement.
TAAGTGACTTCTGTGTACTGACCTGTGTCCTAGGACATATAACCACTTGGTAGTGCCAAGCATATTTTTATCATTTCATTTTGATTTTCTACGTAGATGAGAACACCATCTGAAAACAGAGATTTATGTTTTCCTTCTTGCTCTTCATTTTTATTTTATTGTCTTATTGCATGAATGTGGCCTTCCAGTACAGAGCTTAAATTTCTCTGCAATATTGCTTCCTGAGAAGATTTATCATGACTCAATGGTAAATTCCAACCAATGCTTTTTCTGTACTTATTGGCTTTATCAAGTGATTTTTCTTAACTTGTTGCTATGATGGAATGGAATAATTAGCTTCAAAGATTGACTAGACTTGAATATCTGGCATAAAGCCTATTTGTTTGTGGTATATGATTTTACTTACACGTGGTTGGATTCAATTTGTTAAATATTTTACTGAAGATCCCAAGATATACTGGTCTGTAACCATTTTTGGAATTTCCCCCATTGGCATTAGTATTCAGATTAAGCAACGCTGGCCCCAGTTAGCTAGTGTCTCTATCTTCTGCAAAGAGTTGTAGAGCATGGGCAGAATTTCTTGCTTAAATGCTTGGTAGTTTCCTGGTGAACGTTTCTGATCTACATGTGCTGTGCTTTGGAAGGTCATTAGTTATTGCTTAAATTTATTTAATAGATGTAATCCGACTCAGCAGGCCTGGTTTCACCCCATGAGTCCTGACAGATGTCATCTCTCAACGGATTAACTCAGTTCAGCCAGATTATTAAATTTGTGGCCACAGAACTGTCTGGAATTATCCTTTCAATATTCATGAGATATACAGCAATTATTTATTTCTCACAAAAATGGTTTTTCTCTTCTCAGGCTGTCAGATATTTATGAATTTCATTGATTTTTTTTTTTTTTTTTTTTTTTTTTTTTTTTTTTTTTTTTTTTTTTTTTTTTTTTTTTT
>PVJA010014573.1:30424-47266 GCA_004027025.1 Myocastor coypus | reverse complement strand
ATCGATGTCTTCTTTAATAGTATTGAAGTCTGTCATTATGGTTATCCTTTCTCTCTCTAATACAGAGATTATTTCTGTTCTGTTCTCCTTTGTACTTTTGTGTAGTTGTTCCCCTACTTGGGATGCTATTGATTTAGGCATGTCTTTGTCAACTTTAGATATTATTTCTGCTCTAATGTCCTCTATATGTTTCTCCAGCTGTTTTTCCACTTCATGTAATTCTTTTTTTACTTCAGATGTTATCTCTGATCTCAGTTGCTCTATAAGTTTCTGCACTTGTGTGTCTGCCTCAGATGCTACCAGTTCAGAGGTTTCATCTGTATGATTCCCATTTTCTTCCATGATAGTGTCTTCTGTATTTGGTTTGGGTGGGCATGGGCCCTGAGATTGCCTCCTACTCCTTGTTGTTATCATTTTGTATGGAAGCGACCTCTGCACTTTGGTGGTGTTATGCTGTGTCTATGGGCGTTTGGTCTGGAGACTCCAAGCTGGTTCCTCTACTGAGGTTCCTGACTCTGTTGGAGCTCGGGCTGCTAGCTGCTGTGAAGCCCGGCAGATGTGGTCTGTAGGTGGAGGTGGAGTTTTGGGATTGAGTAGTCCTGGTAGGCTCGTGGACCAGATCGGTTGCCAGACAAGATGTTTGATGGGTTTGGTGCTGGAGCTCGGGCTGGAGGGGTTAATAAAAAAAAGGGGGGGAGGGGAGCGGGGGAGGGGAAGGCGGGCCAAGGATCCTGACCCAGCCAGCGCGCGGGCTCTGCTACCCGCTGGGACTCGGGTCAGGACTGGAACAGGAAGTTAGTCGCAGGAATGCAGAGGCGGGGCTGAGGGGCGCAGGGAGCTTACCCGCGGTGGGCGCGTGGGCTTGGCTACTAGCGGTGCGGTTTGGGTTGGGCTGGAACAGGAAGTTAGTCGCAGGAACGCAGAGGCGGGGCAGAGGGGCGCAGGGAGCTTACCCGTGGCGGGCGCGCGGGCTTGGCTACCAGTGGTGCGGTTTGGGTCGGGCTGGAACCAGTTCTGGAAACATTAGCCAGAACAACTAGACAGGAGAATGAAATAAAAAGAATAATAACTGGGAAGGAAGAAGTGAAGTTATCATTATTTTCAGATGACATGATACTATACATAGAAGACCTCAAATACCTCATTGAGGCTTCTAGATTTAACAGCTAAATTCAATAACATAGCAGGATAGAAAGTTAACACTCACAAGTCAATAGCATTTCTGCAGACAAAGAACAAACACACTGAGGGAGAAATTATGGAAACCACACCTTTCCAAAATCACCCTCAAAATGAAATATTTAGGAATCAATCTCACAAAGGAAGTAAAAGATTTGTACAGTGAAAATTATAATACTCTCAAAAAAGAGATCAAAGAGGATTTTAGAAAATGCAAAGATATTACTTGCTTCTGGATAGGAAGAACCAACATTGTGAAAATGGCCATACTTGCAAAGATTTTAGATAGAGTCAATGGAATTCCTGTTAAAATATCATTAGTATGCTTCACAGATGGAGAGAAAAATCCCTACAATTCATCTGGAACTGGAAGAGACTTGGAATAGTAAAAGCAATTCTGAGTAACAAAGGAAAGGCAGGAGGCATCACAAGCCTTGACTTGAAATTATGCTACAGAGATAGTGTGATAAAATCAACACGGTACTGGCAAACAAAAACAAAAACAAAAAAACCTGAAGATCAATTGAGCAGTATTAGGATATGCACACACAACTGCAAGCACATTCAACCACAAAGTGGTTCTTTAACAAATCTCTAACAAAGTGACCAAACATATTCATTGGAAGAAAGATGACCTCTTTAATAGATGATGCTGGAAAAAGTAGCTTTCCATATCCTGAAGCTTAAAATAGACGCATGCCTATCACCTTGCACAAAACTACAGTCAAAATGGATAAAATATTTAAATATTAAAATGGAAACACTAAATTTTTTGGAAGAGCAAGTAGGTAGAAACCCTAAGGACATTGGTGTAGGTAAAGAGTCCATGAATAAAAACCAAACTGCACAGGAAGTACTCCGAAGAATCCACAATTGGGATCTCATCTGTTTGGAAAGCTTTTGCACATCAAAAGAAGTCATGAACAGAGTAAGAAGAAAACCCACAAAGTGAGTTTTCTTTGTCAGACAAAGAACATATAAAGGATTTTTTTAAAAAAGAGGGAGCAAAAATTCAAAGATCCAATCCAAAAATGGGCATCTGAGATGAATATACACATCACTAATAAAGAGATGCAAATGATAAATAAATACATAAAAAATGTTCAATACTATTGCTTATTCAAGAGATGCAAATTGAAACAACTCTGTGATGCCATCGTATGCCAGAAAAAATGGCTATCATCAAGAAGTCAGCCAATAACATGCTAGAGAGGGGACTGGAGAGATAGCTCAGATGCTTACGTGCCTGCCTGGCAAGTGTAAGTTGCTGATTTTAATCACCAGTATCAAAGCACAAAACAAAACAAAATTTGCAACAAATGCAAATATATATATATATATATATATATATATATATATATATATATATATATAATATGTATTATATTTATTTTACCCTGATTAATTTATTTTACCCTGATTTTTTTCCTTTCCTCATTTCAATTTCTTGTAACTTCCTTGTTATCGTGGGTGCTTTAATTAATGAGCCTAGGTACCACAAAAACAAACAAACAAAAAAGTAAGTTCCTGAGGATTTATAAATCCACATCTGGGTGTGTGCTAAGTACAAGTTGATGTGTCCAGCTTCTTTCTGGTTTTTCATTCCCTTGCTTGTTACTTTTGTATCCATGTGAAACTTTTGAAAATTCATATAAAGTTATTGTTTTTACATAGTTCGGTGCTCCCTCCTTTCGTGTTCCACTGACTGCGTTCTCCAAACATGGATCAAAACTGACCTCTTTCACACCTGCAAGCATCATTCTCCTGCTTCTTGGTGTGCATCATTCTTTTTCACTCTCCTATCTATCTATCTATCTATCTATCTATCTATCTATCTATCTATCTATCTTATCTATTTATTGTATTTTTAGACAAGGGTCTACAAGGTGTCAGGGGCTCACTACTAGATTGGATTCCTAGTGATTCACCTGTTTACAGCCTCCCATGAGCTGGGGTTATAGCTTCGCACCACCATGCCAAGTCTCACTGTGCCCTGGGGCAGGGTGGCACAGCAGCCCCAGGGATCAAACCCCTGGCCCCTGCGCCTGCTTGCAGGAGCTTTAATGTGATGAACTGTTTGGCTTACCCTTTACTCTACTATTTTCATAGCATACATCTGAGTATGTAGCAGTTGCAGTTCTCCTCTGGAGTTGGTTCTGTGCGTAGGTAGACTGACACTCTTTCATCTTCTTGCCTACTTCTGCCTCCCCTACCCTCTGTCTCTCCCTTTCCCACTTGCAGAAGATATTTCCCTATTTCCTATTAACTATTATTATGCTGCTTATTCTATTCTGAGTTGTCATTCAATGATTTGACACTGATAGCTATGTAATATAGAAACATATCTACATAGCATACTAGTTAATATTTCTTAAATTTGAGTTTTCTAAAGGAGTTATCCATATCCAGGTGTGATGAGTAATTTCTTATGTCAACTTCACTGATCCAAGAATGCCCATATATGGGGTCAAGTATTATTTTAGGAATTTCTGGGAATGCTCTGGTTGACTTTAACATTCAATGGTGAAATTAAGCCAAGGAAAATGGCTTCTACTTGCAGGGAATTGGCCTTCTCCCATCAGTTGAGGACCTACGCTCCCCCGAGGAGGAGAGAACGCTGACGCCCCAGGGCTGCATGATGGAGACTGGTCCAGTTACAGCAGCCGACAGGCTTTGGCCCTGAGCTATGGCAGCACCTCTGCTCGAGTCTCTTCTGTCGGCCTCCAGGATCACAGGAACCGCTTCTGGCATCCGTTGCTCCTCCCTCCCCATCTTCTCACATCTCCCCGCACCTCTTGTTCTGCCTCTCCGCAGACCACTCATCCACCAGGATTCTGCAACTGCGTCCTCGCCCAGTAATTTGTATTATTAGCACGCATTGCTGTGTTTAGCTACAACTCATTCCGCCCCAATAACCATCCAGCATTCTGTTCTGCAAATACGAAAACTAATTTATCTATTCTCTTACATATTGACATTTGGTCTTTTTCCTTTATTGTTTTGCTCTTATGACCAACATTGCTATGAATATTTTAGTATTTTGGCTTATTGTACTTTTATAAGAGATTGCCTATGGCATACACTTTGAAAATTGAATCTTTCGTTCTAAAGTGCTGTACAGCTTTTCAGAAAAGTGCCCAATTATTTTCCAAAGAGTTACCCTCGCTGATATTGCAGGGAGTAGCACACAGCATTTCTATTAATGCATCTCATCAACATTTGCAATAATAAGCTACTTAATTTAAGCAAATCTACTGAGCGTAAACTGCTGTGGCATTTTAACCCTCATTCACATTTATCTTGTTGTTAACAAATATAATCATCTTTCACATATAAATTTATATGACATGTACCTTTCATACTCTGTAGAATTCTGCTCATTTATTTAGGACACTTTTCTGTCAGGAAGTTCATCTTGTTTTTTATTGTCATCTTGCAATATTGAAATAATTCAAACATGTTATTTCTTATTTACTGATCTCCAGATACTTTCAGGGGGCAAAAATCCACTGGAAAACAAAATAATTATAAATTTAAGGGCTGAGGAGATAGCTCAGTAGAATAAATGCCTGCCTAGCAAGCCCAGGGGCCTCAGCTCAATCCCCAGCATCACAAAAAATAAATACAGAAACACATAAATAAGAAATAAAAAATAAATTTGAATTATATTAGGGAAATATGGGCACTGTACAAGAAATGAAGGTATGGATTATATATTAATTACAAAGTAATAACAATTGCAAAAGCATATGTAAGGATGGTGGCACAGGGAATTATGCAGCTAGGTATATATAACTTACTAAAATAACCTTTTTGAAAGACAAATAAAATTCAGTATTAAAATATGGTGGAAATTAGATTTTTTTTCAGGTATAACACATTTGTGTAGTTTAGCAAATCCATAAATTATTTTTCTAAATTTTATTCATTTTGCTTTTAGTAGTTTTGACTTTTGCATCTAGGTTATAAATGAATTGGAATTAACCCATTTTGGGGGAGTGTAAGGTAGAAACTAATTGCTTTCTCTAAATACATAATGTCACATTGTTGAGAATAATTATTTTTGGTTTAATGTCTATTTCTGAGTTTTCTATTAGTGTCTACAGTCGCTTCCTATGACGAAATCTTGGTGCCCTAAATTTTGGTTTATAAGATGTTGATATTTGCTAGACTCTTGCTCCAACTGCTCCTTTTGTTCAGGAATTATTCACTGCTGTTAGGTCTGTGTGTTTGCAAATCAATTTTTGAGTTTCACCCAGAAGATCTATGAGATCTGTGTGTGTGTGTGTGTGTGTGTGTGTGTGTGTGATTGGAGATTAAACTCGGGACCTTGTGCTTGCCAAGAAGCCACTTGTGCCACTTTGCACTACATTTTTTTTTTAAATTTTTTTTCTTGTTTCAGAACTTTTGTTTGTTTATTTATTTTTATGGCCAGTTCAGCCTGCCCTGACGGCAGAGCTGGTGCAGCATGTGGTGCCGGGGATCAAACCGCGGTCCCTGCAGCCGCCCAAGCTTTCCTAAGCAGGTGCTTTAGACCACTGAGCCATCCTGCCGGCTCCTGCACTACATTTAAACAATTTTACATGTATCCATCTATCCATCTCAACATATCCTAAATACATGTATTTATTCCTTATGTTTAACTTTCTGAAATTCTTCTGAGATTGGAAAATATTTTGAAATGATTGCTATAATTTTTTATTTTAATGATAATAAAAATACAAAGAAAAACCAACCATATGGAATTTCAAAACAAGATAATAGGAAATTGACAATAGTTGCTATGTCACATATTGTTATCTTCATAGTTGCTCAGATTATTGATATTGATATGCAAGATTGACCAAACAATTAAATATTAACTATTTCTTTCAATAAACCAATATAAATTAATATTAATATTAGGCCATTAATAAATTAATGATTTTATCTTTCTATGCCTCCTTTCTTTTCTGCTTTCCTCTACCCTGCTGTTCTTTCCTTTCAAAGAGAGAGAGAGAAACAGAGAGAGAGAGAGAGAGAGAGAGAGAGAGAGACAGAGAGAGACAGAGAGAGACAGAGAGAGAGAGAGAATGATAGCTCAGTGGTCTAAAGTGCCTGCTTAGGCAATCTTAGGCAGGCACAGGGGACCATGGTTCTAGTCCAGGCAGCACAGCCCTGCAAGCCCCACCCTCCAGGTGGTCTGAGTCAGCCAGAGAGAGGAGGGGAGGGTGGAGACAGAGACAGAGACAGAAAGACAGAGAGACAGAGAGACAGAGAAAAACAGAAAGACAGGGAGAGAGAGAGACAGAAAGAAACATAACAATGAAACAAAGTTTCAAAACATGTTTTTACAGTGGTTACGCAAGATGGTTCAGTGATCTAAAGCACCTGCTTAGGAAAGCTTAGGCAACTGCTGGGACCACAGTTTGATTCCTGGCACTGCATACTGAGCCAGCCCATACTCAACCAGGGCAGGCTGAGCCAAACATAATTTAAAAAAAACGGTTGAGGCAGAGGAATGGCGCAAGTTTGAGACCAGCCTGGGCTACAAAAGTGAGCTCAAGCCCAGCCTGAACTGCATAGCGACACCCTGTCTCAAAAAGACAAAAAAAAAGTTGATATACTGTATATTGTCTTCCTTTTAGCTACTCAGAGTCAAAGATAGTGGCATGATATCTTGCCTATACATTAGTACAAAACCTTGTTTTTAAGGAACTAAGAGAAACTTGAAGTCCTAATTTTATTTATTTATTTATTTATTTTGAGACAGGGTCTCGCTGTGCAGTTCAGGCTGGCCTTGAGCTCACTTTTGTAGCCCAGGCTGGTCTCGAACTTGCATTGATCCTCCTGCCTCAGCCCCCCGAGTGCTGGGATTACAGGCGTGGGCCACCATGCCCGGCGTTTTTTTTTTTTTTTTTTTTTTTTTTTTTTTTTTTTTTTTTTTTTTTTTTTTTTTTTTTTTTTTTTTTTTTTTTTTTTTTTTTTTTTTTTTTTTTTTTTTTTTTTTTTTTTTTTTTTTTTTTTTTTTTTTAAGTCCTAATTTTAAAGACTCCAGATTTTAATTTTTTAATTCACAGTCCAAATTGTATCTCCTCTGTAACACAGTCTGTTTTGACATGTGTAGACACAGTGGAACAGCTCAGTCAGGCTGTTGAACATAGCCTGTGCTTAATGGTCTTTGCTGTGAGAATATTGCAGATCTGCTCTTGGCAATTTGCAAGTGTGCAACATGTTTTTATAAACTATGCAACACAAGATCTGGTGAACTGGACACCTAACATGTCCTATTAAGGCCGTGCGCTTTCAATAATGCTCCCCCAAACCCATGAGCTCCAAAAAATTTGATGTCATATCTTTTTGTAAATGAACTTGGTATGGAGCTTGTTGGATTGCTTGGCGATGCATAGGATGTCCAAAGTATATAAAGATCTCAACTCCATAGAAAGGAAATATAGACAACTGTGCTACATGCTGGTGCTCAGGCCAGGGGTGGCACGAATACCCAGCAGTGGCCCCAGAAAATTAGAGCTGAGCTGAAAAGTTTGTGTTCCATGATAATCATGATAATGTTTTTGAGCTCCTCTATTTCTCTACAGATCAGTGGTTGTTTTGTTTTTGTTTTGTTTTGTTTGTAGTACCTGGGACTGAACTCAGGACCTTGCACTTGCTAGGCAAGCACTTATTCTACTGAGCTATCTCCTCAACCCCAGAAAGTCAATGTATTTTTTAAATTTTGGGGGTTATTGGTGGCTCAGTGATTTCTATGATTTTCATGTATAAAACACATTTAAAAAATAAAAATACCTGATATTTATTTAGATGTTCTATTGATGAAAATCATGTAAAATTTGTGACTTCAGCTCTTTTCTTGTTACAGTTTAGTTATCTATGCCCTACTTTAGATTGTTCCATTTTAAATCTACTTAAAATTGCCACTTAAATCTCTTACTCTTGAAAATATCCTGTTGGGACTGGGGCCCATGCTGAGAAGACACAGGTAAATGGGTGTACAGTCTTTATTAGTCAGTGTTCACAGTTCTTTTTCTTGGGCTTCCATATAAAAAGTTTCACTGCATACCCTGCATTTAAATGACATTACTTCAGGAGGAACGCCCTATTCTTACATGACCTTAGATGAAGTTTTCAAATTTCATGCATCCTACCTATATCATACATCTAGCCTGTTTCTGTTTTGTCTGATTTTCCTAATTGTAGTTTTTATTTCTGTTTTATCCCTTTGACATTATAAAGATTTTTTAAATTTCCACCAAATTTACCCTGTTCTAGAAATAAGAACATTATTAGGAAATAAAAGATACCTTTTCATTTTTTGTAAATGCTGTTAAAAAATGAACTTTCATCTGTCTACTGTAAAGTTTTATGCTTGATATAAATGTACAATGAACTAAAATTTTACTTTCATAGTCTTTAAATGTCCAATTTTAAAATAATATTTCAAAACAAGCAGAGGGGCCAGGGACATAGCTCAGCAGCTGAAGTGCTTGCCTGGCAAGTGTAAGGTCCTGAGTTTGATCCCTGGTACCAAGAATAAATAAATAAATAAATAAATAAATAAATAAATAAATAAATAAATAAATTTTAATGAATTAACTAAAAAAATATTAAAAAGTAAAACAGGCAAAACTAAATACAATAATATTACAAAAAGTAAATGTGATAATTATCAGTAAAAGTTTAAAATGCTAATGTAATTATTTTAGAGTTTAAGAAGTGTCACAGCAAAATATTAACAAGCTTTGAAAATTGAAATAAGTAAAACCAAAAAATATAAATCACAGAAGTGATGCTATTGGTCAAGGAAAAATGTAATTGTATTGAGAGTCATGTATATATTTATAATGTAAGTTATATCCAAACTATAACGTGAATATGATACTTTTCAGGTTACAGGTTCATGACACTTTTTCTTTTCAGAGTACATTTATATTTTATTTTAAAATACTGGGGCTGGTGAGATAGCTCAGCAGACTAACGTACCTGTTTAGGCAAGTGCACAGGGACCCTGGTTTGATCCCTGGCACCACATGCTGCACCAGCCCTGCCCCTAGAATGGGCAGAGCTGGCCACAAAAAAATAAAAAATGAAAATAAAATCCAAACTGGTTTTGAATAGATATGTCTCTGAACTTTCTCAACTCTGAGATCACCTAGTAGTAAGGATGCCAAAAATATGACAAAATGATGGACTTTTTCTGTGGTGTGAAGTAATTTGGCAGTATCAATTTAGGAGTTTTCTTTTAACATCACTTAACAGAGATACATGAACTAATAGCTATTTATCATTTCAATAGATATTCGACCCAAATCCTTCATATTCAAACATTCATTTCATAAATTGTTGTTGATAAATGCTTTATAGATGATGCAAGATAAAATTGTACATCCACAAAGCTGAGATCACTGAGCTTCTGATGCAATGCCCTTACTAACATTATCAAGCTACATGGGATGTCAGCTCAGAGATCAAACAGAACTAAAGCCTATTAGTCTTTGTCATTATGCTTTTAATTTCAAAGGATGTTTGAGATTTACTGTCTATTTTTTTTTTCTTGGCCACCATCAAAATGTCAGTAGTGCCAGTAAATCAAAATATAAAGCAGGAAAGGTGTAACATAGATGTATTCTGAGTGCCTTATCTTAATCTCTGTGGATTTATCATTGGCTTTCTTCAGTTGAGTATATGGACAAGATTTGACAGAATTGGTGGACATTTTACATCATACACATCCACTGACAATCTATCTTGAAACATTACCGACAACTCTGAACGCAGACAGTCACAAACTTTAATAGGGGTCAGCTGGCGCTTCTATCTGTCAGGCGATCTATTTGGAAGAGACGCCAACTGAGGCATTTTTTGTGTTCGTCAGTTTGGTAGGTCTGAATAGTTTCCTGACTCATTCAGACTGCTTCTCTCATGTGAGCTGGGGTCTTTGGATGAAATTAAGAGTGACATGTGTGGCAGAGGAAGCTTGCATTGCGGGCAAGGTTTACCCATTTTGTAGTTTCTTATTGTTAATCTTTTATGTCATATCTTATATGCTATATAAGTCTTTTCAAGGGTATTGTTATCATCAAAAATAATATTTCTCAAGGAGTTTTGTAAGGAAAGCACTTCTAAGTTAATATATAGATAACAATAACAAAATAACTTTAATATGTACACAAAATGTATTTACTCATCATGTGATTCTTATAAAGGGCTACAGGATAAAGCTGTGTAGTTTTACTTTAATTAATTAATTAATTAATTAATTACTTATTTACTTATTTATTTATTTATTCTTTTTGAGAGAGGGTCTCACTATGCAGTTCAGGCTGGCCTTGGACTCACTTTTATAGCCCAGGTTGGTCTTGAACTCAAGCCAATCCTCCTGCCTAAGCCTCCCAAATGCTGGGATTAGAGGCATGCTGTTCTAGTCAGGGTTTTACTAGAGGAACAGATATAATACAAGGAACAGATATAACACAAGATGTGCTAGTCTCAGAGTCAGATGGGGAAGTGTGCTGAGAGCGTCTGTACACTGCCAACTGCAGGATTCTGTCCCAAGGCTTTTACTTTTTTTTTTTTTTTTTTTTGTCTTTTTGAGACAGGGTCTCGCTATGCAGTTGAGGCTGGTCCTGAGCTCACTTTTGTAGCCCAGGCTGGTCTCGAACTCGCACCAATCCTCCTGCCTCAGCCTCCCAAGTGCTGGGATTACAGGCGTGCGCCACCACGCCCGGCTGTCCCAAGGCTTTTATACTCACCGTAGTGTTCCATCCCTAGCAGTCTCTACTGGTCTGAACCAGTTTCTACTGGTTCTTCTAATGGTCACCCTTTGTGTCAGCAACAGAAGACAGAAAAATCTGCTACGGAAAGCTGAAGGGTCCAAAGTAGAAGCCGACGAGTCTGTGCAGGAAGCCAGGAGATAAAGTCCAAACTGAGTTATTCTGGGGCAGGGCCCTCATGGCTCACAGTGTGAAATAGCCATGCAATGCAGCCAAATTGATAAAATGTATTGACCACCAGACATCCCACCAAGTTGACACAATGTATCAACCACTACCTGTTCACCACCATGGCCAGCTTGTGTTGATGGTTTTTGGAAGGAGCAAAACATTCAAGTAATTTTAGGCACTAAAGTACAAATACTAGAAATGTAAATGCTTTTGTTAATGAATCTATTTAACATAAAATTTATATTTTATATTTACATTAAATATAAAGTCATTATTTATTAAAAACATTCCCTCTATCTCATTTTCATTAAATTGATGCATGGAGTGCTGAGGAGATAGCTCAGCGGTCTAAAGGCCCGCCGGGCAAGTGAAAGGTTAGCAAGCTTTGGTAACTAGTATACTAACAGAATGAGTCACTATTTTGTCTACCGAATTGAAACAGTATTTGTATTTATCCTAAATATTCATGTGTGAGGTGATGATTTCTGTTGCACTGTTGTTTTATTATTGTATTTGACTATAATTATTACACTATAAACATCATCATGCTTTTTATGAGTGAGACAATGAAGCTATAACTTATATCTATTTTTTCTTATATGCTAATATATTTCATATATATATATATATATATTTATTTATTTATTTATTTATTATTTTGGAGGGCTACAGGATCTCACTATGCAGCTTGGACTTGTAGTGATCCTCCTGTCTCAGCCTCCCCAGCGCTGGGATTATAGGTGTGTGATACCATGCCCAGACTCGGTTGCCAGCTCAACCCATCCATGGGTAGATCTGGAAGGGCACATGGTGCCAGGGATCAAATCCAGGTCCTTGTGCTTGCCAGGCAGGTATTTAGACTGCTGAGGTTTTTTTTTTTTTTTTTTTTTTTTTTTTTTCCAGCCACATATCATTTTCTTTTTTCATATATAGTGGTACTGACGCAGCCTGCCCTGGGGGTGGGGCTGGCACAGAATGTGGCGCAGGGGATTGAACCGCAGTCCCTGCAGCTGCTTAAACTTGCCTAAGCAGGTGCTTTAGACCACTGAGTCATCTCACCACCCTCCCCATATTGCTTTTATAGTGGCCATTCTACCAGTTGTGTGATGATATGTGGAAACGAAAGCACTAATGTCATAAAATACAGGGGTGGAAAGTGGTCACCAGAAGTTGGTTTTCAGGAAAGATGGGAATTCAGGCAGTGGTCTAAGGTTATAACATTTTAGTGAGGCTTGAAGAGTAAGTTCTGGGGCTATACCGTACTATATGATGAATACAGCAGCAAAATATCCTATATGTCAGCACTAGTGAAGGAATACACTTGAATGTATATGTTGAATAGTGAATACTATTCCAAAATGTGGTTGGTTTGTGAGATGAAAGAAGGTCGTCTACATTAATCATTCTTCAATGGGAATATCCCATAAAAACCTACAATTATTTTAAATATAAGCTTTAAAATATTGTAACAGTAGAGATTATTGCTCATTTCTCTTTTAGAAAAAGTACACATTTGTCATGTAAAAATATATTACAGTATTTTACTTTTCTTATTTTTTAATTATGTTAACATGGAGAACATTATTTGGCTTATAGTAGTCAGCTAAATAAACGTCGAAACTTAGAGAAAATGTCCTTGTGGTGACTGACTTGACCTCTGTCTTGGGCTTCCCTTATTGTCATAATTCACTTTGACCCAAGTACATTTATTTAGTAATACTTCTGAACATGTCAGACTTGTACGTTTAATATGTTCATATTAATACCAGTTTAGTGCTTTCATAAATTTAAGAAGCTTTATGGAATCAGGTAGTCAGTGCATATCCTCAGACTTGTAAATTTCAATCCAGTCAATTTTACTCCTGCTAGTATATCTGTCTACACCTTGGTGCATAAGGTAAGTCCTTGTTAGGTTACAAGTAATGGATCAACATAGATACTTAATTGTTAGCTAAAGTTCATCATTTATTCAAATTTCCTTAATTTTTCACTCATGCTCCTTTGGTGTTTCTGACTTCTATCTAAGGTACAGTAATGTATTTAGTTTTTATGTCACTTCCTTGAAAATTATCTTTCTTTGATTGGAAAATATTAACCGGCACCAAGACTTAGGATCACTAGTTACTACACCTATAAACACACTTAAGAAAAATGTTGGGTTTATTTTAAAACAAATATCCATTGAAATTTTATAGGACACTTCTTCATAGTGAACCAAATATTATTATTTCCCATTTTGAGCTATCATACTTACATAACAAAGTTGATTTGAATTAATTGATTATGCTATTTTATTGAAACTAAAAATTTTCTAAATAAATGTGCTTTGCTTTTTAGTTTTTAAAAATATATAAAATGAAAATGATATGCACAGATGGGGTTCCACCTATGGCATGCCATGATGGCCCCACCCCTGGAGTGTGCTGAGACAGCGATTGAGACTGGGCGTGGAGGCATGCACCTATAACTTGAGTGCTTGGGAGGCTGAAAATAGGAGGATCACTGAGTTCAGTTTGTGTGGTGAGACCCTACAGACCCTGTACTAAACACATACACACACACACACACACACACACACACACACAGATGGTAAATAACAAAACAAATAATGGTAAAGTAGTTCTATTGTTGGAGACAATCATAAAATTATTTTAGATTAATGAGGTAAGTGGAGAAAATTAAAGTAAAATAAATGGTAGGAAATTCAGCCTAGATAGAATAAGTAATATAAACATATATTTAATCCTGAACAATAAAGTGATGGATGTCAATACTAATGGTTATTGATATACACGCACACTTTCTGTACATACAGTTCATTTTATTATTTTTTTATTATATTAAAATGCTACGTAGGTTACAACAGCATTTTTGATGTGCTTTGTTCCAGTTTTACCCCTTCCCATCTGGATTTCTATTAATGCTAGCGTGGCCTTGTGTACATCAGCCGTAACCTCTCACTTGGTTTCCATCTTGCTGTACCTTTTGGCTCTTAAAGCCCAATCCGTTCTGTCTGCCCCTTGCTCTGCAGGCAGTTCGTCAGGTCTCTCCCTGTTTTTTGTGCCGGCTCAGCTTATTTCCACGACTCCTTTCCCAGTTCCTCTTTTGGAAAAGCTCCCCACGTGAGTGGGAATAGTAAGCAAAGTCAGCTCTACGATGTAAGCATCCAACTTTCTTGACAGCATGAAGACCAAGGCATGCACCCGATGGATTTGCTGGTGCCATTCTCAACTGAACGTGTGATATCACACTACTCATAGACAACTAGGGAAGTTTAGATATGATATAAAATATAAATTACAGTATTGCAAGAATCCATTAAAGTCATTTACTTTAAGACCAGGAGTAAGCACAGTATTTACCAATTCTTAGCCATTCTGCTTTATTTCCTGAAAAATATTTTTAAAACCTTAACAAGAACCAACTACTGTAATGGAACTCTGTGTGTATCCTGTCTTCCTAAGTGTGTAAGGACACACAACTGAGTATTTCCACTGAAATTAATATTCTCTTAACGTCTTTTTCTTCTGAGGAATCTTCTGAAAATATGGTCCTATTGTTAGCATAACAGTTTATTCTGCTACATTTTTTAAAAAAGCTATAATAGTTACAAAATTATAATGCCTAATTATTAACACTTGAAGAGAAATAGATGTTTTTACCCCAAATGTCCATTGCAGTGCAGGCTTTGGAATGCGCTGAGGGGACTTCTCTGAGCCACCAGCCTGCCCTCGGTAGTTCTTCCTCTGCAGATGCACTTGTCGCTACTTTGAGGCCCACTCTTGCAGTCAGTGAAGTTCTTAAATTAGCATAGTTAATTATGATGAGTCTTTAGCTAACCACAATTATGTACAGAAATAAAAGTTTCAATAAGGTATAATGGTAGAAATTTACATATGTGATCAAAACATTCCACTGTTAATAGGAAAAATTTCATGCAAGTACTCTAAACAGTTAACTTCAGAAGATTTTTAATCAACAGTAATGAGCTCATTAAATAATTGGTAAATGCTCACATAGAGAAGATTTTAAGAAGATCTCCAGGTTTTAAATAGTAACATTAATGTTGGAAATCCAATAAAGATATGCCATGAATAGTAATTCAATGCATGTAAACATCACGTATTGTAAACACGTGAACTGTGATGGAGGATGCAGACAGTGAAGCATGGATGGAAAAAAGGATAGGACATTTAGAGGAGGAGTCAGGGACTTGGGGGAAAGGGAATTAAAACACAAAAACAGCCTGTTTTCTATACTCGAACCCAACCCCCCAAGAGGACTAAACAATGCACATACTGTGAACACGTGCTTAAAAAACAACAAATGTGAGTGAGAAAATCACCTAGGACCGGGTTAATTGAAACAAAACAGTTGAACCTAAGAAGTGTTAACGGTAAGAGTTTAATTTGGAGTCAGCTGTCTTGTACTTGGTAATTTCTCTGACAGACTCTATAGGAAGAGCTAGACTTGGCAGTAATTGCTAGTGTTTTTCAGAGGTTTAGTAGCATCAAAGGATCATTACATGCATCACTGTTTCTCTTACAGTATTTAAGTGGTAGGTGTGTTTTGCAGGTCAGGTATAAACAATAATAAGCTGGGAAAAATAATTTTCAAGCAAAAGACTTTAGCAAGTGTAGAAAAATGGAGCACTGCCAAAAGGAAACACGAAGAACAACGGTTCTGGAAACCAAAACAGAGGCCTCCGCCAAGAAACTGTACAAATGATGTATGCCAGGGTACAGAGAGGCTAGGGTGTTCTTTGCGGAGGCACCTGCTGAATCAGCTTTTTGTGTTAATTAGATTGCTCTTGCTACTGGCAGCAGATGAGCCAAAGTCATTTCCGATAGATGCAAAGGCAAACTTACTCCAAGGGAATTTTGATGTTCGTTAAAAATCCTGGGATCCTTTTCCCTTAAGGAAGAAAAGAAGAAAGAAAGAAAGAAAAAAAAAAAAAAAACCCGCATACCCAAGATAGTTATACAGCTAGCTTTTCTTAGTTCCTTGAAGAGTATCTTGTGCTAATGTTATTTAGATGAGATATCATGCCTTTATTTTGTCCTGAAATTAACTACTACAAAGAGCAATTTGTAGTGAACCAATTATTATAACTGTCCTACTAATCTGTGCATTATTTTACTTATTATGCAATTTTTATGCAAAAACAGTAATATCTTTGCTCTTTGAATATAAGTATATATGGTTTCTTGTTCCAAAAGATTTCTTAAAACAAAAGAATATGCAAAGCAAAACATTTCTAAGCTGAGCATGTTGATGTCTCAGTACTCGTAGGCTGTGAGGTCGAGACTCACCTCGGCTTCATGGTGAGTTCAAGGCCAGCCTGAAGTACACAGTGAGACCCAGTCATGAAAAAAGAAACAGAAAAAAAAATGGGAAAACATTTCCAGTGTCTGGCTAGAGTATTAAATCAGTACACTAAATGGACTGCCTTCAAAAGCAAAAGAAACCAAATTTTGGTCTAATTGCGTATGTAAGCATACGTATGATACAATACCATTCAGTAACAAAAGGAAACAAATCAATGAAAAGTGTAAGGACACAATGGTTCTTGAATATACTGAGCTAAATGAAACAGTTTAGGACCTACTGGTGACACTGACTGATTCCATTCATGTATAATTCTGAAAAAGCCTAATCTGTAAAGCAAAAAAAAAAAAAAAAAAAAAAAAAAAAAAAAAAAAAAAAAAAAAAAAAAAAAAAA
>PVJA010014573.1:0-30324 GCA_004027025.1 Myocastor coypus | reverse complement strand
TACAAAGAAATAGCTTAGAAAGTATCAATTATGCACCTTTAAGCATACTAATGTAAAGAATAAAATCTCACACGGTAACATAAATAAGCAGAACATTTTTTTTTTGTTTCTACTACAAAAACAACACAATCAAAACAAAATTTTTCTGATCTCTAATACACCTGAGCTGTTGTGCTTTAAAAAAAAAATGTCTGAAACGAGGCAGAAAAATAATAATGCAAGCCCAATAGTCTGTCACTTCTGCAAGCTGTAAAATACAGGATGAAGTCTGGAATTTTGTTGGATGGTGAGGTTGGCTCAGTCCATTGAAGATGGTGCTTGTGGAAGAGGATAAGAGAGAAACAAGCTCTTCACCCTTTGGGAAGGTTCCAACCTCACCCAGGCAGTGGCCACCTGGCAGCTGATCGCACCTCATAGCTTTTGAATTTTCACGCAACTACTCTTGGAATTAACATTCAGCCTTGTGCAAATTTGGAGGCAATTTAGGCCATGGCCTTGTGTCTTAGTTACTTTTTACTTATTGCTGGGACCCAACACCCAAAATAAAGGAAGGAACTGGAGGTTTCAGTCCATATTCACCTGGCCCAAGGCTAAGTGGCACATGGTAGAGAACATCCAGTTCATGGCAGCGGAACAGCAACAATGGCAACACAGGCAACAGACCAATCAGGATAGCAGAGCAACAACAGTCTTTGTCTGTCTCTCTATCTATCTTTATATGACATCAGGCTCACCTCCATAGCCTACTCGCCTCAGGCCACACCTATAATGCCCAGCATTACTCAAAACCACAATCTCATCAGTACTAAAACACATAATCCCAGGGATCATGAATCAAGTCTCAAACTCTAGAAGTCCCTACCTCATGATTGCATGAGGCTTTGGGGGGACAACTGGACATAAACCATAACACCTTAGCTTTGTTTTATCTGTTAGAGGATGCTTCCTCCATAACAGATAGAAGCTTTAAAATAGTTGCTTGTCACGTCTCCTTACACTACACAAATCTATACGTTTTGCTTTCAGTCAATAATTTTGAACTTATACCATGTCAACAGAGTTTTTTTTTTGTCTTGGATACAAATATCGACTATGTTTTAGGAAACAACATGGAGAAAATAATTACTCATTCTCAACTGGCTTATAGTTAGATCTATATTCTAATTCTCTTTTTTTTTCTTTCAAAAGAATACATATACCATTAGCTTTATATTAGTTTTCTATTTTATGTTTTTGTTCAAAAGAACATGAAACCCTTCAAATTAAATTAAACTTATAAAATTCTTAGTAGCACAGAAATTTTAACAATTTTTCAATAAAGTGTCCGCTTAGATATCGACTTCTAGTTACATTTGGATAACTAAATCTGAGGAATTTATTCAGTAGAATGAATCAGACAAACAAAAATTCAACAACGAAGTTCATACATCTTGGTTGTTTAGTGTTCACTGCTCCAAGGTTTTATACTTTCTTTCAATAATTCAGAGCATAGTAATATATGTCATTTTCCAAGAATATGAAATTTTTCCTATTTTCTAATAGAAAATGCTGTCTTATAATAAACATCTTTCTGCAGCATGATATCTAGTAAATCACAAATTCTAATGAGTATGAGAATTTCTTCCCTTTTTGTTCTTGATGGTGTATTTACATGTTTAGCATATTGTATGTATATTTTCAATCTACATGCTTTTTAATTTTTAACTGAAATTTATACTCTATTATTCTACACTATTTTCATCACTATTTGTAGCCTGTAGTTACCTATAATACAATAATGTCAATGATTAAATATTCTAGGTTCAAAAGTTTGAAGCTCTGAAAGTACTAAGATCTCAGTTAGATGCTGTCAACAATGCTACTAAAACGGTTGAGAATAAGTTCCTGCTTTGGGACTGAATATTGTCAAGTCCAAATTGGTCTTAGTGATCTCATATGTAGAAGGCCCTCAGGAAAGATAACCAGTCTTTCCTCAGCAAGAAATATCTATTGACTCTAGATGACAGTATAGACTATAAGTTTGTGAGAGGTATATAAAGATACTCCTCATATACCTGAGGAATATGCCTATATGAGAAAAACTGTCTTCCCAAGGATTAAAGAAGAGTTTAGTCTACATGATTTCTGTATTTGACTAGCTTATCATTCATAAATCTAGATAGAGCCATCTTCATGGCAGCAGTTATCTAAGAATGATATTCTGATTCAATGAAAAATAAAAGTAGTATTATTTTATTGTTTTCTGATTGCCATTGTTTATTGGTAGATGTTTGCAAAACATAAAGATGACCTTCCTTGTGGGGACTGGATATTCTTCATGACATAATTTTTCTTTTTGCAACCTCTTCCCCTCCCCACTTTCTCCCACCCTTCCTTTTCTTGGGCTTCTTCTAACTCCACAAAGATCTATCTTGGTATTGTCCCATTTTTTTTTTTTTTTTAGCTTTTTACATTTTGCACTTCTTCAGTAAGAGAAATCATGGGTATTCTAGCTTCTATATCTGATTTATTTTACTTAGCATTATGGACTAAAGATGCATCCATGTTCCTACGAATGGGTCAGGCCTAGCCTCCTTCATGAAGAAATAGGCCTTCATTATGAATAATTACCTTACTTTCCTTGCCTGCTCATCTATTGAAGGACATTTAGGCTGCTTCCAAGATGTAGATGTTATGCCTTTGTACATTTTTAAACCAAGAAGTGGGCAGTAACTAACATTTCCATCCCTTATGTGAAGTTGGTTAACACATGTTATGTTTTCAGACAGGTACCAAAAAATGAGAAACAAAAAATGGATGGGAAGAGGGACAGAGGATGAGAAATCATTAGGGGGCATTTTGTGCCTGTGCCATGCCCACAAGGAATGCATATGTCATGAATGACACCTATGTACTAAAACATAAAGAGGAAAAAAAAAAACCCACAACATTCCCTGCTCTCCACCAGCAATGCCAAAGACCACAAAATGTATACAATCAAGACTTCCCCAGTGACAAACTGTGGACTTCTAGTACTGTTGTAATCCTATGTTTGCATTGAAAAGAAAATGAAGAGATTGAAAAATCAGGATATCTCCTTGGTACGATCAGTTGCAAAATTTACAATCATGTAGTGGTAATATAATCTTAGGAAAAAAAGCTAAGAAGCACAGATCTGAAATAGAATTCAAGCTCCACGTATATTGATATGATAATGCAGAAGTTCTAACAAAATTCTATACAATTTTCGGTCCCACCAAATTTATACAAGTAGTATAATCTTAATCAAGATTACTTCTAGATAATAAATCTAAACCATAATTGATTGAAATGCAAATATACATGAGGGTTTCCAAGACGTTCAGCGAGGTTCAATTTTTTTCTCTATTATTTGTGGTTTAGAAAACTCCTGGTTATAATACTTGGCTGCAATCTGTTTTTGTTTCCAGATAATTTAATTTCTTGTATTAAATAATTCAAATGTATTTGAACACCTGAAGTGTAATAAAGTGGAATATTATTCAATCCTAAATTAGGAGGACGTTCTGCCATGTGCGGCAACATGGACACAGTAGTGGATACCGTGAAAAGTGAAATAAGCCAGAAACAAAGAGTTAGACACTGATCCAATCATGTCCTTAGTATGTGGAACCTAAACCACTAAAACTCAGAGCCAGAGTAGAAAGTTGTTTTCCAGGGACTGGAGAGGTAGCACTTGGAGGAAGTTTTAAGAAATAGTGCAAAATTTCAATTATATACTGAATAAATTGTGAATATTTACCAAAACATTTAAAATTTACTCTGTACCTGAAATGTGACAGGACAGCAGATGCTCTGTGTACAGCTACACAGCTACACCCACATGCACAAGCATGACAGGAACCATAGAGTGAGGTGCAGGGATGGTTTTAGCAGCCCATTCATGACATCCATACACATAAAATATTACACTGTGTGCCTGCGATATTCAATTTCCATCAGTGGAATATACTTCTGTAAAGCTGTGAACAAATAAATAATGTATCTGTAACTATTGAATGTAAAAATGGCACAACTATGAAATCCAAACTTTAGACAATCTGCCTCTTATTAAAGAATGGACGAGAGTTGTGACTTGGAGCTGCACATTGTGATGCGACATTTTAGAAATCACATCTCCAGAAGCCAGAACATCAGTGGAACCGTGAACATCAGAGATGGCTCCAGGAAGAAGGGGATGAAAAGCCGCACTGCTCAGTGAGACTTTTTCAGACACAGGCTGGATTAGTGATGCGCTCTTTCTGGTGTGGCATATTTCAGTCTGGAAAAGACAGAGATTAATTTATAATATAAAAATACAAGCTACTGCACCATCTTCTCCAGGGTTTCTTTTGATCTTTACGATGACTTTAAAAGGTAACTAGTGAAAATATAAAATACATAAGCGCCTTGTTTCACCAAAAAGAAATCATTTACAGTGCTTCCACTTTATGAAAACGAAGTGCTGCAGAGGTAATGCACCCCGAAAGTGGGGGAGCAGCTACAAGACTCAACATAAAGATGTGACATAGCTGACATAGCCTCAAGCACTTCTGACAAAGTATTTCTAGAAAATTTTAAGTTGCGTGTGTGCGGTTGGCAGGAAAAAGTAAAACAGATGCGGTATAAGACAGCTTCAACAACATCAGCGTCTTCCAATGCACTTTGAAAGAAATGGAGTCCATGGTAGATGAATGATCAACAGTGGTTAGGTTGTGTTTTCTTCAAATAGTTCCTGAACTTCTGCTCACACAGTGATAACAAAAACATTGAAACATCTATGGAAATATGATTTTTTCCTGAAGTTTTATTAAAAGAAATATTCATTCTATCTGAGAACGTAGAGTTTAACTTTCTACTAGCGTCAAGTTAGTCCTATACTTAGGGTACATAGACATCTGTTTATTAAAATTACCACATAGCATGTGAGGCCTGCTTATTTTTCAAGGTAAAGGAGTAAGTTCCATTTCTACGCATCTTTGCACGAAAGAGAAACACCTTGTGTTGTTCACCTAGTGAAATCTGTCAATATATTTTTTCTCTGCATCAGTGTTCTAAGGCCAGATCGAACAACCATACAAGTAAAGAATCGATATCTTAATGCCAGCAGCAGGGCAAAAGTGTGACCGACGTGGCATTCACAGCTGAGCAGGTGGCATCCTGCCCATACACGTGCTCTAGAAGCACCACACTGAACACCCAGAACCCATTTGGCATGCCATTCTTTCAGCTGTAGCTATTGAACTTATTTTGCATTTAACTCACCACGGGAGTGTGGTGGTTATAAAGCAACAGAAATTTCTTTTTTGAGGCAAACAATTGGAAAGGGTTTCTGAGTAGCTCGTTAAATGGCACTGTTTCAAAACAGCAGTGTTCATCGAATTGAACTGGCAAGCCAGCAGGAGCTAGGCGAAGGCCAAGCGAGAGAGCGCACTGGGCATGGCAGGGTGCGTGTGGGCTGCACAGAGGCTGCTGCGAGCTCTCCAGGAGTGCGTCTCGTCAAGGGGGAAGGGAAGCAAGTATCAGATTTATTTTGAGTCACTGCCACCTATCTCAGTTGCAGACCGTAATGAATGAAGAGATGTTGTTGCATATTAGTGGTTCTGTGTTTTAATCATATCATTGTTAAGGAACAAGTTTCCTCAGTTATTTTAAGACTTTTATTTTGTACAGGGGATCAAACTCAAGACCTTGTGCTTGCTAGACAGACACGTAGTGCCGCTGAGCTATTTCCTTGGCTCCCTCCTCAATTAATTTAAAAGCCAAGAATGTAATTTATCATTTTAAGGTAACTTGTTTCAGTGTCTTTTTAAAAAAAAAAATGTCATAGACTAAGCGTGTTATAGTTTTAAACAGACTAGCTCACGCGACAACAGAAGGGAGAAGGCTCTTGTTTCCATTTTTTGTTGGATCTCGGGTTTTGCAAAGTGAATAGAAAATGTTCTCCAAAGGAAGACATATTAATTGAGAAAATGAGGTTGAACGCTCAGGTGAAGCCCTCTGAAAATGATACCTGCAATGAGTTGCAAGTGGAAATTCGATTTTACCTGATACACTTAAAATGCTACTTGATGGGTGAGATACTCATAGTATTAGCTAGCGTCAGCTGCTGTTCTTTGTTTTGAAAGGATACGGTGCGACTTGCAGTAGAAATACATAGGCGCCATTTACTTGTAGGATTGTGTGTGTGTGTGTGTGTGTGTGTGTGTGTGTGTGTGTGTGTGTGATTATCCTGACGTCACTGCAGGGACGTTATACTTCTCTTACTCCCTAGAACTGATTTCACACTCTCTCCATCCCCATATCTAAACCATCCCATTTCCTTTGTCCCTTTTCTGTCCAGGATTTTTCTTTGTATTTGAACTATTGTGGTATATTTAAAACACTTAGGATGGTTACAGAAGGCTCTTATTCCCTCACAAGGCAGTTGGAATGCATGGGGCAAGGGGGGTGTGGGACCCGGTGCCTGGGTTCATGGCTGAGCTTGAGCTTTTCTCACCAGCCTTCTTGAATCTCTGAGGTCCACCACAGTGGGAGGAAAAGAAACACTCAGAAGATCTGGATGACGAAGTAGGAGGGGAAGCTAGCCAGAAAAAGCTTCATCTCTATTTCCTGTGCTACTCATTTCCTTTAAGAAATGAAGAAAGAGATCGCCTGGACATCAATATTTGTGACAATGATAACATCCTGAAGCCAGCCATCAAATGATGTCATTTGACAAATCTGACAGCAGATTCTACTAATTCTTCTTATCTTCATTCAAAAGGAAGTTTAAGTTTGAATGCTAACTTCATGGTTAACTGCTAGAGGAATACAGAGGAAATCAGAATTGAATAATTCATGGGAACTACGCGGTGGGGCATGCCTGTAATCCCAGAACATGGGAGACTGAGGCAGGAGAAGCAGTGCAAGTTTGAGGCCAGCCTGGACTACAAAAGTAAGCTCAAGGCCAGCTTGAACTGATAGTGAGACCCTGTCTCAAAAAGACAAGCAATAATAATGATAATGATAATAATAGTAATGGTAATAATAATTCACAGGAACAAAGCAAAACTTAGTTGATTATAAGATTCTAGTAAATATAAACTATGTAGTTTTAATGTTTATGTTGAAACTGTTTCAAAATATTTTTAATTATGAGCTACGTGCATAAGTTTCGCTTGCGGAGAAAAACACATGGCTCTAATTTGGAGTGTGTGTTTTCTCACTGTTTTTGTTTTGAACTGACTGAAATTCACTGAACACATTGCATACAGCCAAGCTCTGTGACACTCCAATGATGCTACAATGTGCATACGAACTCAGGCTATCAAGTACAAGCCCCAACCAATGGATTTTCTTGGCCCAACCAATACTTTGCCATTAACTTAAACATGATAATGGACACTATATTTATAAATCCATTATTTAGTAGGACATTTTGAATTGTTATGTAGATCTTCCTTTTAGCCAAGGGGTTCAAGTGAGAGCACCCCTTCCTCCTTGTATCTTTAA
This sequence comes from Myocastor coypus, assembly GCA_004027025.1. NCBI lineage: Eukaryota > Metazoa > Chordata > Mammalia > Rodentia > Myocastoridae > Myocastor > Myocastor coypus. The sequence continues at coordinate 22,833 of PVJA010014573.1, read as the reverse complement.
ATCGTCTTCATGTCTGCCTGGAGTAATTCTGTCCCTTCAATTTCCACACAACCTGGAATTCGTTTCTCGATTCTTTCTTGCTCTGCGTATGCTCTGGTGGACCTGCCCTGCTCTATGAATTCTTCAGAATATAGCGTGGAAAATAAGCACAGTGACTGCAGGCTGACTGCTGAGCTTTCTCTACTGCTTCCCAACTACAAATGCCAACGGTATTAAGAATTCTAAAACTTCACAGTCATGCTTTGAATTTTCCCATTTATTCTCAAACTTGATTGGCTTTTTCACCCTGGAAAGTTGGCATTAACGCAAAAGGCTTCATGTAATATAATAACAATACATTAACAACAGTAAAAGTATAGAAAAATTCATATTCTTTTCAGACACTACAGATTTGAGCATGTAAATATTTGAGCAAGTTCTGCAGCTTTGTTCATCTTAAAGCTTTACAGAAAACTCAAAATGTAATTTTGCAAACTTTTGGACAAAATAAATTTCAAACAAAATAAAATGTGAACAATGACTGAATACTTAGTGACTTATCGAAATGAGATAATTAGACTACACTTCCTTATCCATTTACAGTCTCATTTTGCTTCGTTGTTTCTTTAGTTTTTCTTCTCTCTTCTCCACGAGTTTTGTCCTATGCCTTTGCTAATTCTTTGAGAACTGTGGTGAATGATGCTCTGCGTCAACTTCAAGGATCAGAGGCTTGGTTGGATCAGCCCAACAACTCACACCCTAGGGTACAGAGGCCTCTTCCTGGGGCATGGAGGGACTGCCCTAGGGTGACTTGGCACAAAATGGGTATATAAGAGGGGTCGAGGAAGGACCCCTTCTATGGGTCACTTTCTCAGAGAATCTCTGATCTTCTCAGCTGCTGTCACTCCCTTGAAGGAGCTCCAGTCTTCACACTCAGCATGAAAGCAAGCAAGAGAGGCTTGATAGATGCTGAAGCTGATGCTCCTTCCTCTGATCTTTACTGTCTTCCACCGGCATAAACTGCTGCCTTCTGCTTGTGATACTCTGCCTTAGAGCCAGCATGCATGGACTGAAACTTCCTCTACCTGTTAGCTAAAAACCTTTCTTTCCTTAATTTTAGGTGTTGGGCATTTGTCCTGGCAGCAAGCAAAAAGGAAGCAAGACAGAACTTACTGTCAGAGAAATGAGGTCATTGCTGTGACTACTTGGCCATGTTGTTCAAGAGCTTTCTGGAGTGACCTATGTGAATCGATAGAAAAGGTTTGAAGATGTCACCTATTGTGAAAAAGTTGCAATGCCTGTGGCTGTTCTGTATAGGCAATCCTGGTCAGAGCTCAGAAGTACAGAATGCTGATAGAAATACTAGCTGTATAGATCAGGCTGGGGAGGTTTTTGCTGGGGTGAAGGACTTCACTGGTTGTTGGACTCTCAATGATTTGCATTATGGCTTGGCAGAAAGTTTATTGGCATTTTACTCTTATCCAAAAACTGAGACTGAGATTCAGTGTGGTGGACTGGTTAATCTGACAAAGGATATTTCAAAACAGTAAAATGTTGAAGCAGTGTTGGGGGCTTTTAGTCAGATTTGTATTGAGAATCAAGAGCAGAGCCCAGCAGGATGATTTGAAATGTTGTGAGTTTGGCCAGAAAGGAAGTATCAGAAAGGCTGTGGACTGCAAAGATACAGCTGAGATCTCCACTGCACAGGAAGAACAAGAGAATAGAAAAAATGTCCCAAGGAGGGGGCAGATTCTTGCCCTTTGAAGCCTCAGAACATCAAGGGTGAGGGGCTTTGCTTTGAGGAGAAAACTGCAGAGCTCTATGTTCCAGAATGGAGGCAACAGGCACATCAGATTCCAGAACTGTGGCAACACAATTTGTTCCTCCAAATCAGAGTCAGAGTGCTTAGCAATAGAGCCAAGAGAGAAGAAAGCCTGGCTACTGCTCCATCTGGCAGTAGATATATTTGGCACCATCCACATGGCAATGGTTTTAGGCAAGGAGTTCTGAAGTTAAGAAAGTTTTTACTTAGATTTCAGAAGGTCTAGGAGGCCAGTCAGTGTACTTCTGGGAGGGTAATGTATAAAGGTGTGAGTGAAAAGCCTTTTCAGTGGGAACATCAGAAGTTTGCAAAAGCCAGGACTGTGGATTGTCTGAGAAAAGCTGCAAGGAGAGAACAAAGCTAGCCCCAGAGAAAGTCATGGGAGAACTAGAGAAGTACCAGACGGGTGGAGCCATGTAAGGCTTTTGGAGCTCATAGCTGGTTGCAGATTGCTTCAGATGTTCCACATGGAACTATGGGACTTAACGTTTGCCATTCTGGATTTGGAACTTGCTTTGGTCCCAGTGCTTTGTATCCTGACGTGTGTGCCTTTTGGAATAATAATGTTTATTTTGTGCCTCTAATGCTAGAAGTGCTTAACTTTTCATTGGTACAGGGGCTCACAGCTGAGAATTTGCCTTAGATGTTGGAGGAGACTTGGGACTTGGGCTTTTCAGTAATGTTGAATCTGTTAGGACTTTGTCAACTCTTGCAGATAGCCTTTTATATAAAGGAATGTGCATGAGGCTTTGGGGAGCCCAGGGTAAAAATATTATCATTCTTACATAATATAATGTTGCTAGGCTTAATAGTGATTCTTAAATATTATTAAAGCTGTATTATAATGTCCAAGTTAATGAAATGTTAATAAGCATGTCTTTGTACCTGGAAAATAGTTTAAAGAAATATGGGTAATTGTGAAGTTAACAAGGGATGGATTGTGGTGGTTGATAAATTCTGTCAACTTTAGTAGTAGGAAGCTTGGCTGGATTGGCTCAGTAACCCCACAGCCTAAGGCATGGAGGCTCCTCCCTGGGATGTGGAGGGCCTAACCCAGGGTGTCTTAGTACAAAAAGTATACATTAATGGGTTGCAGAAGGGCCCATTAGTCCAGAGTTCAGAGTCTCCTCCAAGGACTCTGGTCTTCTCAGTTAGTGTGAAAGGAAGGGAAAGGGGCTTGATAGATGCAGCAACTGCTGCTCTTTGCTATTTTCTGTCACCATAAACTACTGCTTTCTGACATGTGCTGCTCTGCCTTGGAGTCAAGTATGGACTGACACCTCCACTATCTGTCAACTAAATAACCCCTTCCTTCCTTAATTTCTGGTGTCAAGTATTTTGTCCTACCAATAGGTAAAAAGGTACTGAGACAACAACATAGAAACAATCTGAGGAGAAATCCCTTGCATACCATCCACCCCATCTCTCTGTCCAGGTACATTCTACCTTTCTTCATTAGCAATTTTTCTTGTTTCTCAAGAATCTCTGCATGGGAATAATTATGCATTCAGTGACTCTATTGCTTTCCTTTTCTGCCTGCCTGCTATTTGTGGGAATCCCTTCAGTGCTGCAGCTTTTGGAGCCATTTGTAGCATGACGACTCTCCCCTCATTTTTTCCCCTTCTGCTCTGAGCCCGTCCCATAAATGCCAAACTTGTAATTAATATTATAGATCTTAAGATAGTCTATGCCATATCTAGAAGAGCCCACTTTAATCACACAAGATTTTACAAGCAGAGAACCTGCTTTGACAGGTGGTGGAGTAGAGCTATGGCACTATCAGAACTCTGAAAAGCTTCAAGCATGCAAATGCTGTGGTGTGCCATGGCTATTATAACGCTCTGTGCTATAAGCAGAGATAGAGCCATCCTCCACAGGCCAATGACACCCCCAGCTGACCACCAGGAAAGAAATACCATGACCACAATCCCCCTATAACCAACAAGAACTGAATGTCTCCAACAGCTAAGGTAAGCTTGGAAACTGGTTATTCTTCATGGTTATTCTGGTTGGAAACTGGTTATCTTGGAAACTGGTTATTCTTCATGTCTTCTAGAACAGAAGCTAAGCTTGCCTGATTCACACTCTGGGTAAACTTCCATGCTGAGAGAACTGTGAAATAATTAATGAAGATGGATTTAAACCAGAAGGCCACTCATAATCTAATGTTGCTGCACTGGCAAGCCAATAAAAATCTTTGATTGGCATGTTCATAATAAAACTAAGATAAATGCCTAAGGGCTGTCTAAGATTTTACATATCCCATTTTAAATGTTAAATATTTAAAATGTACCATTTCATCCTCACAATATTTTTCTCAACATTCTGACCCATGCCACTAAATAACAATTTTATTCTTTAGCATCTGAGACCAATAGCACTGAGCATCCCAGACCTTTCCTCCTACGGCTCAGAACCAGCTCTTCCGCAACAACATTTGAGATCACCTTTCATAGGAATTCGGTGGACGAGCAATTCTAGTGCCATGCATGAGTCTTGGCACCAATTCTGAACTGCTAGGGAAACTGCAGGGGTAAATGGTTGATGGCAACAGTCTCCCATTGGTTCTCCCTGCCTCTGTCTTTGTTCCTTCGGGCTCTTCTCACACGTCTAGATCAGTAGGCAAATTGTGTTTCTCACGAGTGCGTACTACCACAGTGTCAACATAGATGATAATAAAAATGTGAAGTGGAAAAGCCTAAGAGATGAGGCAGAGACACAGAAGCCCAGGGAAATTAGACAGTGTAGGACCTGACACTCTCCAACATGGAGACAAAACAAGAATTCTTAGGTGGGCTACCAGGAGCAAGGAGGGTTTGGTGTATCTTGGTTATGCTTTAAAAAGATTTAAAGAGATGCAAAAATAGCCTTCCCTAGTGGCTTTATTGGAAGAATGGGTCAGAGGGGTATATGGAAACAGAGGCAGAGTTCTGGTTTAAGTTCCCCAATATCATAACATTTTACTTTCTATACTATTGTGTATCTTATTCATATTAAAAGAGCCTATCAGAATTTGAGGTTTATTTCTGTTCTGCAAAGTCTTCATGTCTTGAAAGATAAGAAGAAATTGAGAGAGTATTTACATTTATTCATTATTTGATTTAGTGATTTATAACCAAGACTTACATTTTACAGTAGATGACTTTTATTTCACTCTTCATTAGAAAAAAAAATCTTCAAATTAAACTTACTTGAACTCTTTTTGTATATGCTATTAGTGATACTAATCAGTCAGTTTTCACTATACACATATACTGCAAATGTAACAATAAATTAAAATGTATAAGACTTTCTTATGAGAGCACATTATCGTGTGTTACATTTACAGTGTATATTTTAATTTATTGTTACGTCTGATATACACAATACATGTAGAATAGGTTTGAAAAAAGTAGACAATCAATGCATATGTAAAGTAATAATTTCATGAAATATCATTTAAAAGATATTTTGGGAAAGTCATTTAAATATTGAAGCAAATTTAAAATGTGTCACAACTATTTTCATTCTCAATATACTTTTCTTGGAAATTATTCTGAATATACGTCTAAATGACATTTCTTCTTTGAAAAAGAATAAGAATGTAGCGAAAGTCATATTTTTACAATATGGTGGGTAAGCATCTATGAGTAGGAATACATATAGAGCTCATTTCCAGGAATAAGGACCATCACACTTGGGAACAGATTGGAAGAGTGTTGTGGTTAAGGTTTTTTCAATGTCTTTTGAATCAGAATAGTTGAGTAGTTATCTGTTGAAACAATTTGAGTTGAAATATAAAAACCGAATGTAAAAATTAATGTATTTATGTAAATAAATTTCACAAAATTCCCATAGTACCTTTTGGTGAAATAAGAAAGCTAATTTATATGAATTATCAATTAGACAGGCATAAACACATACACACAAATAAACATATCTTGCTTGCCTGGCAAGCACAAGGGCCTGAGTTCACTTACTGGTTCCACTAAATAGATAGATAGATAGATAGATAGATAGATAGATAGATAGATAGATAGATGGGGGCCAGGGCAATAGCTCAGTGGAACAAGTGCTTGCCTGGCAAGTGCAACGTACTGAGTTCAATCCCTGGCACTGAAAAAAAAATTAGATACATAGATAAACATATCTGACATGAATAGTGAGAAAAACAGAAGTCAAAATGCATATTTAAAATATCATTTTCGTATATACCATCATTTTATTCAGAGTTTCCTTATGTTCTATTAGAAAGCTAGTTAAAATAAACACAAAAAGTTTCTCCTATCAATATCATCTTTTCCATATCTCTCTTTCTTATGTTATCTTATTTTTTCTCCTATAAATTAATAGAACAGATCTTGTGCCAAATAGTGTGCCAGGGCATTCTAATAAAATAAATAGAAAACAATCTAGGAGCGTTTACAAAGACAAACAAATATGATTGCATCTTGTACAAGGATGTGAAACATGCATACATAAGGAAATAGTGAGATTAAAGTGACTCATATGTATTTAGCAGTTATAAAATGTTTAATTATATTAACCCTTGTATTATGTATAATATATAATGATATGGGCTACATAGTTATGTAGAGTAAAGTAATCCATAATAATGTGCTCTCAGATGAAAGTCCTATACATTTTAACTTATTGTTACATCTGCAGTATGTATTTGCTACATCCATCTGGGGCTGTTGGTACCTGTACAACACATCTTTATTATCAATAATTTTATAATCTATAATGCTCTGTATAGTGTTTCTCTTTTTAAGTAATGATTTAATAGGCTGTCTCTTTTTCTTAGGTATGTGCATGCAATTTACACTATGGTATAAGTAAATAAGTACTTTTCACTAATTACTTCTGTATTAGAAAACAATGGAGATAGCCTTTGATGTACGATATGAAAGAGTTTCCATCATAAGAGGTAATAAAAACTTTAATAGAATAAAAAGCCAGAAAAGTATGTGATGTACACAATACATATAGAATAGTTAACATCAATCATGCGTGGTGAGATCGCTGGAAAACAGAACCTGCTCTAAGCACCAGCAGTTGTTAAGATACATCAGTTATCGTAGTATCTTTTTTTTTTTTTTTTCGTAGTATCTTTTCTATTTAGAAAGAGTAAACATCTCATTGTACATGGAGTGCACTGTTAAGAAAATACAGTTAGGGGCCGGCAATATGACTCAGTGGTCTAAAGTGCCTGCTTAGGCAAGGTTAGGCAGCCAGAAGGACCACAGTTTGATCCCTGGCACCACATGCTTCACCAGTCTCACCCCCAGGACAGGCTGAGCCAGTCATAATTAAAAACATAAATAAATTTTTTAAAAAGAAAAGAAATACAGTTTGAAATAAAAAACACTAGAATGAAATAAAGTTCTAAATTAACCAGCATATTGATATTGGATGGCACATCATAGTCCATTGTCACTGCTATGGTTTATGTCTAGTTGTCCCCCCAAAGCCTCATGCAATCATGGGGCAGGGACTTCTAGAGTTTAGACTTGCCTCATGATGCCTGGGACTATGTATTTTAGTACTAATGGGATTATGGGTCTGACTACCTCTGAGATTATGGGTGTAGCCTAAGGCCAATAGGCTGAGGCAGAAAGCCTGAATATAATATAGAGAGAGATAGACTTGAGCTGTTTCTGTCTGCTCCCCTGGTTATTCCATTGTCTCTGTCGCGATTGTTGCTGTCCCGCTGCCATGAACTGCTGCTCTCTGCCATGTGCCACTCAGCCTTGTAGGCAGCCAAATATGGACTGAAACCTCCAGTAATCATAAGCTAAATAAACCTTTCTTTCCTTCATTTTGGGTGTCAGGTATTTGTCCCAGCAATGATAAAAAAGTAACTAAGACAGTTTTGTCAAGTGACGGGGACTCAAATACTTGCTCAAAGCAAGCCAGGCTCATACAGAAAGCCTGTTCTCCAAGATATAAATATTTGCTATTCAGAAAAACTCAATTTCTGATGAGATGGGAGCTAGGATGTCTGCTTTGAGTGCATGAAATTCTTTCTTGCCTTCTTAAGGTGATTAATACCTACTGACCATAGGCATGTTGGTTTTTTCTAATTTATACTTATTTGATGGATTTCAAAATTCAGGGCTTAAATTTTAAAATACATCCTCTTTACATACAAACTGGAAATAATGTTCCTGATGATAAAGGTGCTTAACACGTATTAAGTATTCCATTCTCTCAATTATACTGAATTTGGTGATACATTTCAACTCATATCCAATAAATGCTACCTTGCTATCCACTCTCAGTTACCTTGCAGAATTATTACTCTTATTAGTATTAATTTTCCCACTAATTCTAACTCTACAGCAAGAGTATTTTTCAGCATGGTTTTTTACATAAGCTTGAAGTACAATAAAGCTCTCAATTTAAAGTCTGTCAACTGCAGTGTATGGAACATAGGGAAATTCTAATTAGCAAAAGTTATGCAGTGGATAACTACTATGCATTCTAAATTATATATATCCATTACAACTTTGTCATCAAATATTGGGTATGGCCTATAGTTAACGTCACTGTAAATTTGCATGTCAACTGGCGAAAAAGACACCTTCTTTTTGTCTTCACTGATTAACATTTTGGAGCTCTGTAATTTTCTTGCTGCTCACAGAAACAAAGCAAGCCAGGCTCATACAGAAAGCCTATTCTCCAAGATATAAATATTTGCTATTCAGAAAACCTCAATGAGGGTTTAGTTATTTTGAACTAAAGGAAGAAAATTACTAGTAATGATTGGTTTCAGCTAACGAAATGCTTTTATGCAAATAGGTGAACCCTAAATATGACCTGGAAACAAAAGACTGCTTAACAGTTACTATTAAGTGATACATTAGTAGATCAATTAAACAGAACTTCTTTCTAATGAGTATGTGGTACAAGGGTTGCCATAGAAACCTGGAAAGGAAAAGTCCTTGCATGCTAATTTATCATTATAAGACAGTTGAATACTAAAGATCTTTAGTAGCAGATAGTAAAGTTGAAATAGATTGCTGCTGAGGATGTAGCTAATTGTATTATAAGACAGCTTTGCAAATATAATCTATCATACTCTGTCTCCTCATTCTTCGAATATTGAACATATTTAGATATGTATCTGGCTGTGTAGCCCTCCCAATAAAAGCTATGTCCACAGAGTGACCTGTAATAGTTCATTTATATATATGCCTGAATTTGAATATTGCACTGACTCTGTGATACCATTTGTGTCTCAGAGCCAGTATCTTGGGCTTTGTCATGTGTCAAAATTATATTGGTGGTGGCACAGTTAGAATTGGATACTGAGCCAAGTCAAAATTAAAATATGGATCCACTAGCAGCCATGGTTGATACCATCAGGTCTGGCAAATGGCATCCGATCTCAAATAACATGGTCTTTTAAGAGTTATAGTGAATTAGATACCAAAAAAAAGTTTATTTAGTGCATGCATGAGGAGCTTCGATCCCTCAAAGGCGGGCCAGCCCAGATGAAATCTCATTTTATTCAGTCCAAATCTTCCGATGCTCATAGAACAATGAAAGGGATTTGAGGTAGCAAATCTACACAAGCATCGCCACATGATTCAACCCAAGAATGAAATTAAACCCATACGCCTTTTTTCTCATAGGTACAATCAGAATTATCTCAACAGCACAACTGATGGTACCTGCGAAATGTGGTTTTTGGTCACTAAGACATAGAGAAGAATTAGAAATATCAGTGTGGGTAGAGAAAACGGATGGCTGAAATAAAGTTCAAGCTCTGCATTAGCAAAGGAGATGGGACCGAGAGGGCCATTGTTTCAAAGGGGGAAACTTATTGTAAGTAGAGAAATGCTACAACAGCTACATCCAGATAGGACCTGCTTAAAAATTACATATGTATAAGTGGAGGTAAAAGAGATTACTGTAGATTATTTATATATACTGATTTGAAATAATTTATGGTGCCACAGGAGACATATATATATATATATATATATGTATATATATATATATATTTTCCTATTTCAGTGACATACCACGTGGCTATTTTGATGAAGGTGGTGTTAATGTGTAAATTGCCTTAGGTATATGGACATGTACGACAATTTTCCTTCAGTCCTTTAACATGCAATATCCTTCACTGATTTCCGAAGTCTTTGACTCTTTTTCTTCAATATTTCCTAGTTGTCATTGTAGAGACCTTCCAGACCACCAGATGAATGTATTTCTACTTGTTTTGGGTGCCTCTGGCAAGTTGACTTTCTTTCTGATTTTCTTCAATAGCTTCTTGTTGATGCACATGAATGTTACTGATTTTGTACGCTGATTTTGCATGTGAGATCTTTACTGAATTCAGTTGTTCATTCTGAAGCTTAATTCAGCCTGTAGGTTTTGCTATATACATATTTATATTACCTGCAAACAGGGACAAATTGACTTCTTTCTGTTTTAGTTGAATTCCTTTTTTTGGCACACTATATATCTTTAATTCCTTTCCTCCGTAGCTCCATAATCTCTCCTTGAGCAGAAAATTTGGGAAGCCACTGAGTTATAAACTCTTACTGCTCAGATTTTCTTGTGTCCTGAGTCCCAACTGGCCTTGAAGGGCTAGGGCTAAAATATTGGCAATCCTTGTGGCCATTCTTTTTCTCTTATTTTTGATCGGTAAACTTATATTCTTAACCCTCCAGAAGAAAAGCTTAATGATAGTATAGTATTTATTACTCTATAGCATAGATACTTGAGCATGACATCACTGTCTTTCTGAGTGTCAAACATCTTAGACTTAACTTGGAAATAGTATTTTCTATCCATCATTGATATTCTAATAAATCTCCATAGAATGTGATAAAAGCAGTTACATATTTTTACACAGGCATTTAGGAATCTACGTATATACAAATTGTAGCCTGTAGATCCTACAGCATGTTTTCTAGTCACTTATTCTCATTTAATACACTTCCTTGTTTTCTTGTAAACCAAAATTTTTATTTGTTCCTTTTGTTTGTTTCTCTTGCCTAATTTCCTAGCTAGGCCTGTCTGTAATTACAAACAATTGTTTGCAACAAAGAAGCCAAGAACATATGCATGATATCTTCAATAAATGCTATTGGGAAAATCAGGTGTCCACCTGTAGAAGAACCATATTAGAGATCTTTCTTTCATCATATACAATAGTAAACCAAAAATGAACGAGGCACAAGTGGAAAACTCAAAACTATAGACCTATTACAGGAAAACACAGGCAAAAAGTATATGACGTTTATTTTTGAAAAAAAAATTCAGATAAAAGCACAAAAGCAAATACAACAAAGGAAAACAAAGACAAACAGCATTACAACAAACCAATATGCATATGCAAAACAAAGTGTTAAGTAGAATGCAGGATAGCTCACACAACAGGAAAAACGATGTTCAGTTCTCACCTAAGCATGCATTAGAATCTCAGTTACATAAGCAATTTGGAATGGATGCTACATTGGGTCAACTTGAGAAGTTAGAAGTTTAATTCAGCGAGGCCCAACAAACTGCACTTTGTAAAGTTCCTCACCTTGTGGAAGAAAAGGACATGCGTGAGTGCTGCAGGGGGCCGACTTACAACATAAGGGAGGAAATGTAAATCATCATGACCATTATGGAAAATAGAATAGGGGCTTCCTGAAAAAGTTAAAAACGGAACTGAAATATGACCCAATGAATCCTACAACTTGGTATATATCCAATGTACATGAAATCAGTCTATGAACAGATATTGGTCTCCCTATTTAAAAGAACTATGATTTAGAACTGCCTAAGCTGGCTATTAGCAGATTAATGGGGGAAATGTGGCATGTGTACAAAATGGAATAATCTTCAAGGAGAAAAGGAATACAAACCTGTCACCGGGGCATGATGCAAGTGAGAGTCGGTGCTCAGTGAGATAAGCCAGGGTGGAAAAATGACGGCTTCCTGATGTATAACATCCTAGGCTCCTAGGCTCCTAATATCCTAGGCTCCACCTGACCTGCCCTTTCTTTGCTCCGTCCCCATGGAGAAGAGTATGAATGGCAGTCCTTGAGCACTATTGTCACCGCTGCTGCCATATTTTTTTAACTGCACATTAGGCTACTCATATGATCATGCATGTGATTAGGATATTAATGTGATAGACAGTCCACACATTGTCACCTGCTTTACAAAAATGTCAGTTGTCATAGTGCATGAATTTGTTGGTGTTCAAACCATATTCACCTTACAGCTGAAATTTTGCTTGGGGCCCAAGTGAAAATTAATGTCAAATGACTATATTTCATGATGTAAAATCATTGTTTAAAATGATTACTTCATAAGTTAGAATAATGAGTCTTGTGCAGATGGTTTCAATGAGAACTTGGAGCTTTCTTCACCTTATGATGGAGTCATTTAGTGCTTTACGTTTCTCTGTATACAAAAACTATTAGAACTCTACCTAGGATAGATCAGTTCTAGTCCATAGGAAGTCTAATATGACTTGATTCAGCTTTGAGCTGTAGTAACGAAGTTAAAACTTACAAAAGTTGGAGAAAAATTTTCTTGCCCTTTTTGCTTTTTATGTGAAAGAGAGTGTATTAATAGATGAAGCATTAAAGATGGCATATATATACAAGAATAAGATGAAAGTTATTGTAAGCAAGAGTGAATGTATAATTGTTTGACCAATCATACATATTTATATTTGGTAGTCTGAACAACAAATTTGACAGTAACAATGTGTAATATAACAACCACTATTAATATTCCATTCTTGTATCATAATTCTGTAGCATTTATACCGCTTTGCTTCTGTTTTTATTCTTGTTATTTGTTTTAGTTTTTGTTTTTATTTTTCCTCTCTAAAAAAATGTTGGAAAAAAAAAAAAACAAGTTTAACACAGGATTCTAAATGAGCAACTTTAGTCCTTGAATGATCATTTGGAAAGGAAAATAATTTTCTAGAGAAATCGGACTAACTTCTAAGCCAGAAGGGTCAGAAAAATGATGGTGAGTCTCTGGACAGAGATCATTAAAGCCAACATGTTGGATGTTAGCTGGAAGATGGGCGTGTAACTCACATAACATTTGCTTCGCTTTGAAAAATTCAAAGACTGAAATCTCTATAACTAAAGATTGATTTATTTTTGTCCCCTAGCACTAAAAAGCCATCTTAAATGGAAGAGTATCTTTATTCTAAGAAAAATATTAGGTTCTTCCTAAAGTTCAAAATGATTTGAGGTTAATAAGAAATTTCAGAGTACATATTATCAAAGGATTTTACTTCTGATCTTTCTCTGCCTCTGTACCCAGCCCCAAACCCCACTATGTTCTTTTAAAAATTATATTCATACATCCAAGCAAACCTATTTTAAGAAAAAGTTAACCACTGTGAAGTGATTTTTCTTTTTATTTGTTTGTTTATGCAAAGCCGGCGCTTGCCCACGATGTCTTGGAAGCTCAGCAAGCCATGTGCCTCACAGTGCATCCAGCGGTGATTGCTTCTAAAATTAATGCACCCTCACAGATCTTTGTATACCCAAGTACCATGTATCATTTATAAATGACTCAAATATTTGAGCCAAAAGAACTAATGACTCAATCAAATAGCGAGCAATTCACAATTTTGTTTTGGCCAAACTGATCCAAAATATCCTTATCTTGTTTTCCTTGGAATGTTACATCAAGGCCCTAAACCACACCTCCTCTGGCCTTGGCCCTCCTGCCGGTATTTCCTGAGCCTCACAGAAAGAATTGCCACTCCAGAGAGTGTTCAGATGATCTCATGCCCTTTTCACTATTTGCAATTCCTCTAACTGCGTTCAGAATAAAGCCTCGACCTTTGTAGGCATTATTACTTGCTGGACTCTTTTTCCTGCTTCTACTTCCTCGCCCTCCTCTTCCTCCTCAGGACACTGATTTCTGCAGTCCATGCACACGAAGCAGGCCACAAACTTCACTGCAGCGCGCCTTCTGCTCTCCCCATAGAACTTGCGTCCACTCCGTGCTCACATCTTTTCTGTATTCATGCCTGGCATCTGACATGCAGCATATCAATCTGGTAAGAAGATAGATTTATTTATTTATTTATTTATTTATTTATTTATTTATTTATTTATTTATTTATTAAAATTGTAATGTATTTGGTTGTTGCAGGATCTCACTATGCAGCTCGGACTCCTGATGATCCTCCTGCTGTCAGCCTCTGAAGCGCTGGGATTACAGGCCTGAGCCACCACGCCGGGGACTCTGGCTGGCTAAGCCTATCCTGAGAGTGGGGCAGGCACAGTGCGTAGTGCTGGGGATGGAACCATGGTCCCTACGCTTGCCTAACGCAGAGACTTCAGTACGCTGAGCTATGTCACAGCCCCTAGAAGGTAGATATTGTCTGATTAAAATTTACTGCTGTATCATGATTAGGGCGAGTGAATTGTCTGCGTAAACAAATGAATAGCATAGAGATCGAATATAAAAGTAATTAATACCAACATGATCAGATAACTCAGTAAAAACACAAACTAAAGACTTACTGAAATCTTTAAGAAAATTTATTATGAGTACACTGTCTTTCCTGAACTCCTGCCCAGCAGTTGTTGCTTTCTTTGATCTTGACAATAGCTGCTCTGATTTAGAGTAAGACTGAATCTTGGAATTGTTTTGATATGTATGGATAAACACTTTTTCCTTTGTTTGTTGCTCATTTGGGCTTCCTCTGAAAAATGTCTATTTATGTACCTATTTTTGTTTCCATCATTTATTTATTTATTTATTTATTTTTATTTATTGGAACCAGGGATTGAACTCAGGCCCTTGTGCTTGCCAGGTAAGTGCTTGTTCTACTGAACTATCTCCCCAGCCCTTGTTTGCATCATTTAAGAGTATTAAAAAAATTTGTATAATGTAGATATTAATCTTCAACTGGAGGGTAGCTAGCAGATTTCCAGAAGGATGCAGTGGTGACCAACAGCAGAAGAACCTCTCCAGGATTTTGCCCACAGACGAGGAATACGCATGGCTAGGATGAGATCAAGGAGAGAAACTGATACCAGGGACTCAGGAAGGATCTGAAGCAAGAAGCAAAGCTAGTGAGGAAGAAAAAGAGAAAGAGGGTTGAACTAAGAAGGAGGAGGTGGTGTGGAGTGCTTTCTTTCTCCCTAATTCCAGACTCAAGGCACGGGAGAGGCAACTCAAACCTGCAGACACCCAGGGACCTCTAGTGAGTCCTGGGGATTCAAGGACAAAAGCCCTAGAGAAGCAGAGCGGTGGAAGTAGCAGTCAACAGTGGTTGGTGTGTTAGGCCGGTTCAGACAGCGAGCGCCCAGGAGAGGGTGACTGGTCGGAGCCATCTGGGGAGGAGCAATTGAGCTCCAGGCTCGGAGCACCCGCTGAGTCTTTCCAGCTGCTCCCAGGGTCAGGTCAGGGAGATGAGTTCAGTTCTGCATGGTGTAGAGTTTGAGCCAGCTGGGCAGCCCTGAAGCCAGCAGCAGGTACACAGACTGAAGGGGCCCACTACAACAACCATGGCCGGAACCCAGCCTGACCAACAGTAGCGCTAAAGGTGCAGGCTCCCTGGGATTATCAGCTCCTCTGCAACACAGCCGCAGCTGGCTTGCTAGGATTACAGCCCAGATCTTGTCGTCCATATTGTATACCTGTGACAGTAGAGATTTGGACGGTTGCTTTTATGTTTTACTTTTCTTTCCTCTTTTCTTTCTTTCTTTCTTTCTTTCTTTCTTTCTTTCTTTCTTTCTTTCTTTCTTTCTGTCTTTTTGTTCTTTTCTTGATTGGTTGCTCTTATTTTCACATCAGTGTGAAAAATGATTTGCATTTTCATTGTTATTTTGTTCTGTTTTTATTTCTTCTATCCTTCTTTCCATCCTGCTTTCCTTACCAGTTTCCCACACTGAACTTCTCCAAAATAGGTCACACACTGGCTTATAGAACATGCTTAAGTAAGTGCAGAGGAATGTCCCGGGCATATTACTAGGCCATTGTGCAATAAAATTAGAAATCAATCACAATGGAAACCCCAATAGCTTCACAAACATACAGAAATTAAAATAGCATCCTCCGGAGTAATCAGTAGATCCTAGATGGTACCGAAGAAGAAATCAGACAGTTTTTATGACTGTACAAAACTACTAGCACAACTGGAAAAACCTCATGTGACAGAGTAGAAGTGCTCCTGCGAGGGAGATTAGGAGAACAGAGCTAGCTCAAGTGACCGACTTAGTGTTGAACCTCAAGCTTTTAGAAAAAGAATAGCAAGTTAAGGCAAAGCTGGTAGAAGGAAGGAAATTATAAAGACCAGAGCAGAAATTAATCCAATGGAAATCAAGAAAGCAACACAAGGAATCAGTGAGTCAAAGTGTTGGCTCTTTGAAAGATTAAATGAAACTGATAAAACCTTAGCCAACCTTATTAAAAAATAAATGACTCAGATTCATGCCATAAGAAATTGAAGGTGAAATCACACAGATTCTGCAGAACACTGGAAGATCATATACTATTTTTAGAATCTGTATTTTGATAGGATGGAAAATACAAAGGAATTGTGCAGTTTCCTAGATGCATATGAATTACCAAAGGTGAATTAAGAAAATGTAAAATTTCTGAATAGACTCATATCAGTCAATGAAGTTGAAGAATCAGTTAAATACCTACCAATGAAGAAAAGCTCAAACACTTACCAATTTGTTGTTGACTTCTAAAGAAATATAAAGAAGAATGGATGCTGCTACTTCACAAACTCTTTAGAGTCATTGAAAGGTAAACAATACTCCTAGCTTCATTCCTAGAGGCAAGCATTACTTTGATACCAACACCACAGGAGGACAAGACCAGGAAATAAAACTATAGGCTATCTCCCCAGTGAGCACAGACACAAAAATCCTCAATAGGATACTGCCAAACGGAATGAAGCAATTAATTTGGTCTTAGCCATCCAGCTGAAAGGTGTAACCATGAAGTATAAAAAGGAATGCCATATTAATATGCTGAGTTGTAAAAGGCTCAAGTCAACAGCCCCTGATAGTGTCAGATGAGCTGACAATCCATTACTGTTATCGGCTATTGGACTACTTTCTCTTCGTGCAATGAAAAGAAAGATCTATACTAATGATATTCAGACAAAAAATCATGTCTGCGTCTTTTACTCTGAACAACTATGACGAAGACAATATACAATCTATTAACTATTGTAAAAATAATAAATTTTTTAAAAATAGAATATCAATCAAAAAAATAAAAATGAAAATATATAAAAAAGATAGTGCACTATGTCCAAACAAAGTTCATTCCACAGGGATAGGACTGGTTCTGCACACAAAAGTGTAGCTGACAAAGTTTTGTCCCACCGTGAAGGTTGTCCCATCACTGTATTGACTTGTTCACTTACTGTGCAGAACACCTTGTACTTTGTTGTAGCTTTGTTTATTGATATTTGATAGTACTTCTTGGGACGCTAGAGTTCAGGAAATCCTTGCCTATGTCTAAGCTATATTATTATTTTTGCTATATTATTGTTCAGCAGCTTGAAAGTGTTCTGTATTATCTGTAGTTTTTGACATATTTTGATGTGATTTGATCACAGGTTGCAAGATGCGGGTTTAGTGTTTATCCTATGCACTTGGAAAAATATCGAGCAGCTACTCTTATTGATTGACTGATTGACTGATTGATTGATTATTCTTTTATGGCTGGCTCAGCCTGCCCTGGGAGTGGGGCTAACGCAGCATGTGCTGCCGGGGATTGAACTGTGGTCCCTGTGGTTGCCTAAGCTTGCCTAAGCAAGCACTTTAGACTGCTGAGCCACCTCACTGGCCCCAGCTATTCTTATTTAAATTAAATAACATCCTACAGATTCATGGTGTTTTAGCTGTTGCAGTTATCATGAAGTCCACATATTTCATATATAAGTTACACTTTTCCTTTCAGTTAAGAAATAGGTATATAACCTAGAAAAGACATAAAAAGCATTATATTAGATTTAATAGTTGGTTTTAAAAGTATTTCTGATTGAAATTAAAATGAAACTGTTCCGTACAGTCAATATTGAAATGAACCACAATCTGAACAAAAAATATATGTAAAATATTTATTCAACAATTATGCAACACAGGTATAGCTAAACAATATTCTATACCACATACATTGTTCTGGTGAACCCTTAGTTATGGATATATAGAAATCGTCAATCAATAATCTCAGGTTAATTATAGAATGATAGTATCAAAACAAAAGTCTCACATACATGTATGTTCACATAACAGGCAATTTGATAACAGACCATTAATATTCTAAATTTTAATGTATGGAGATAGAACTGGTAACACTTCCTGAAACCCACCAGTCATGTTGCGGGAGACAACATTTCCTCTCCTTCCATAAACGATTCTTGTCCATCAATTCATACCTGCTGTTGAATTTGATGAAGTCCTCTTGTTGGACAATGAAAGAAGGATGAGGTGGACCTGTCAAAGAAGTGTAAACAAAATACCCCACCCCAGCTGAGGTTGCAATTATTCTTCAGGAAAACATAAAAGAACAGGAAAAAAGAGGGTAGTTTTGGAATAAACTACTTGTTCCTTGTAAAAAAAAAAAAAAAAAACAAATAATATTTCAAACAGAATCTGAAAACAATTCTTTTATATTAAACCTTATCTCCCAGGGCTGCCTATTTCCAAAAGCTCACTCAAAAGTACATAGAATGCTTCATCTTTATAGTTCTGATTAACTAAACCAATGACACCCACACTTCACTCAACTAAAACTATAAAGTCGTGCTTAAATACTTAGGTGGAAGCTGGTCTCTAAAATGTTTTCTATACTATATTTTTTTTTCCAAAAACTTTATACTCTGAAGCAGTTTTATAGCTTAAATTTCCAGGCACAAAAATGAAACATGAATATTTCAAGTTAATAAAATAGGAAACTTTCTTTCCTAAATCCATTTATAGCACTTAGAATTGGAGTTTTCCTCTTGTAAATATATTTATTTAATGCAAGTAATAACTATGCAGTTCATATGAGATGATTTATGCTTGTTATTTATTCCATGTACACAGAATACAAAGTAATATTTTCCTATAAGAACCTATTTTTTTTTTTTTTTACTGCTGAATATTACACACTGCCATGCTGATCCATTATGCTGTGTGCCTGTGACTGTACAAACGCAAGCCACTCAGGTACTAAACCAGGACTGTCCCAGGAAAACTTCACTGGTTGATCACCCAATAAAAATTCAAGTTGCGTTCATCTGTAGAAAGAAAAAAAATAACCAACTAAAACCCATGAACAATACTAGTAACAAAAGTCATGTCCTACAATCTATCTTCTTGAAGGGTATGAAGAGAAAGATCCCACATGCAAGAAAGCTCTTATGTTGTCTTAGTGCAAGCTCTGATCAGACTCATCAGATACCTAAAAAGTACGAAGAACTGTAATGTTTCAATTCAGCTTCCTGGACAAATCAACTGTATAAATAAGAATCCTTTAAATCTAACAAATCTTCATTATCCATGTGTTTCACAATCATTGCTTTCATTTATATCTTCATTATTGCTCCTGTAGTCTTTGGAAATTATAGTCAAACCTCGGATTGCAAGTTCCTTGGAGTATTCTGCTAGGCAAACCAGCGTTTGTAAGTGTTTTTAATTTGATAAATGAGCCATGCCAGGCACTATAGGTAGTGTAACATGTCCAATGTCCCAACTGGGACTCTCCAGCTGCTGTGACACCCAAGTGCTTTGGATTACAAGTGAAATGCATTATTCTTGCAAACTATGATATACTTTAATATTCATTTCCTACTATAAAATCATGTACGTTGAAACTGCAATGATCCCTACGTTAACTTTACATAAATATGATAATGCTATTGTCATATCTAATGGTCTAAAATTTCCTCAGTTCCTTCTGAGACTGTAGATTAGGTTAAAAATATATTTTAACAGTGTGGGTATTTTTAAACAGTGATATGAATGGTTTAATCTAAATTTCTTGATATCACACATTGAGTCATTGTGAGTCTAAGGGTTGTGTAAATTTATGTTACCTATTTGGATGCTAAAATCAGTTGTGGTTGTGTTTGTCAGTTGTAACTGCTGGCACCTGGAACGGGAGATCCCCTCACTGTGGGCTGGGTGTCCTCTAGGGCTCAAATCTAGAAAGCCTGGCCCCACGGTATCAAATGAAATTGGCATTTCTAGGTATAAAAACAAAGATGACCAAAAATATTACCAAATATACCTGAATGGAAGGTACAGCCAAGTGCTGAGAAGCACTGGCTAAAGAAAAATGTGATTGAGCTCTTTGAAGTTTTGGCAAAACCATCTTTCTATCATGCTTACATGATAATCAGAATGGGCCATTTTTTTTGAAAATAGGCATCTGTTACTGGTTTTATATGGATTACTATACAACATATGAAAGAATATAAAGATATGTATAAAGTATATACTATACTAACATACAGTATATATATACATATATATAAATACATATATATATATGTATATATATATATATATATATATATATATATATATATATGTTGTATATTTGTTCACTCAGTGCCTTCAGAATTACTTGCAGATTGCTCCTTGACTTTGATGATACTATGCCTTGGCAAACCCAGTTCAAGTTGAATATATTCTAAGTACAAAATACACAAGCCACATCTGCTCCATTTGGTGCCTTGCCTTAGTGACACATCAGTGCCAACCCTGTTGACTGTGTGGCAGCCTGGGGCTGTGACCCACTAGGGCAGCCCAGCATTCCAAGGCTGCATGTGTAAGACCAGACATTGCTGACCCTGAGAAAGACAACCTTCATAGTTTGAGGAATGAGTCCTAGCTGCTCCTGGATTTGTATCACATTTGCACCATGTTGAGAAAAAAAATGTCAAGAAAGTCATTTTAAAGAAAGGACTGTTGGGGCCTGGCGGGATGGCTCAGTGGTCTAAAGCGCCTGCTTGGGAAAGCTTGGGTGGCTTCAGGGACCACGGTTCGATCCCCGGCACCACATGCTGCACCAGCCCTACCCTTGGGGCTGGCTGATCCGGCCCTAAAAATGAGTGAATAAACAAACAAAGGTTCTGAAACAAGAAGAACATAAATAAATAAAAATTAAAAAATTATTTTAAATAAATAAATAAATAAATAAATAAAGGACTGTTGCTACTTCCATGTATATGTTTCTATAACAAATAAATTTAAAGTTTTGTGAAATTTGATATTACTACATGCGAAGAGTTTCCAACGATTTAGTATTTTCCCAATAGATTGTTTCCAAAATTAACCCATCTGATATGTGGTGCATTTATTTTAGATATTATACAGCTTTGCATGAATGTAATAGTTTATCTAGTCCTCTCTAAAAGGACACTTAAATTGGTCCTAGATGATTTACAGTACCGGCATTCGAATGAACCATGTCATATACGAATGTAGGGGAAGACATATGGAAAATGTTTTAATTCCTTTTTGTCGTGACAAAATGGAAAACTTCCACACACTACTAGGAAATAACTTGGGTCTCTTCTCACTTTTCTCAATAGTAAAATCTTGAAAAGCCATATTTCCATGTCAGAGCCAGATTATTTCCATAATCACCAAGATCCCGCACGTTACCATACACTTCTTACCCCCTGACAAATACTAAGAAACTCTTTGCATTAATTAATTTAATTAATTTATTTTATTTTTCCTTTTGTGTGTAGTACAGGGTCTACAGGGTCTCACTGCATAGTGATTCTCCTGTCTTTAGCCTCCCAAGGGCTGGGATTACAGGAGTATGCCACCATAACCAGTCTCAACTGCTTTCTCACCTAGCACAAACTGCTTTAAGGGCAGATCTGGTGAGGTTGTGGAGCTGGGGATCGCACTGAGGTCCCCTGAGCCTAACTGAACCCATCCACTGAGCTATCTGGCTGGCTCTAATACTACGCAATTCTATATAATGTCAATTTCTATAACTTTAGCATTTCAAGAATGTTTTGTGAATAGAATTATAATGCATGTAAATTTGCAGGATTGGCTTTTTTGGAGTCAGCAAAATTCTCTAGAGATTTTTGTTCAGATCAGTGGTTCACCATTTTTATTAATAAGTAGTATTCTTCAATATGTGTTTAATGTGCCACAATTTCCTTACACATTACTCTGTGTTATTTTGATTTTAAACATTATAAATAGAGCTGATGGAACATTCTTGCATGGGTTTTTGCATGAACATAAGCTTCTTCTGTCTGGGATAAATGGGCACAAGTTTAAGAGCTGGGCTATATGTTAGTTGGATGGTTTTTTGTTTGTTTTGTTTTGCTTTTAATATCTGAAAAGTCTTACAGCATGTCTGCATTCATTTTATAAGTTCAAGCACCATCTCAGAGTGACACTAGTTCTTTACCTACATGCCATAGTTTGGTGACATCATCTTGTTTTTCATTTTAGCCATTCTAATGGAGAAATAGTAGCCTCTGACAGTACATATCAAGTTAATGTGCTTAATACCTTGCATATTATGATGTACCATACAATATTTCTTCAGGTTTTTTGCTTCACTTATAATTGTTTCGTTTTCTTTTTGTTGTTGCTTTTGGGAGTTGCGTCAACTAAGGACCATGCCTGGGCTGTGCGTGCCTTGGCAGGTAGGACTCTCCATTCTGAACCATATCTTTGTTTGCTAGTAGGTTCTTTGATAGAATAAATTTCTTAATTTTGATGAAGTCAAGTTGAGTGTATCAAATTTTCCTTCATGAAGAATGCAATCAGTGTCAAAACTAAGATATATTTATATATACTTGCATTTCCATATCCTAAATATATTTTCTATGTTTTTGACTGCTGCAGTTTTATGAGTCACATTTAAGCCATATATATATATATATATATATATATATATATATATATATATATATATATATATATATATTTCAGCCAACCTTCATGTAAGCTTTATAAGTGGTCTTTTCCTTCCCTTTCACATCTACCCATATCAGTTTTGGTGCTCTGTCATCATGAATTGAATTGTTTATGCAACCTTGGCAAAAAAAAAAAAAAAACCCAGCA